>WTSP01008584.1:0-48566 GCA_025331215.1 Actenoides lindsayi
GTCGGGCGCCAGGTGGGCGGCGCGGATGAGACGGGCGCGGCGCTCGGCCTGCAGCACCACCTCGAGCTCGGCGAAGCGCTGCTGGTCCCGCTGCCGCCGCTGGTAGTAGAGGGTGCCTCCGCGCACCACGTAGCAGGCGGCTGCCTTGCGGATCTTCCGCTTGGCGTTGCCCTCCGTCCCCGGCGCGTAAGGCTCCCGCTCGTTGGTCAGGTAGCGCAGGATGGCCAGGTAGCTCTCCTCGCTGGACATGGCGGGGCAGGGGGGAGAGGGGGAAGAGGAGGACGGTGGGGGACGAAGGGGCGGCCTCCGCGAGGCTTCCCTGAGCCCTTAGAGCTGCGCCGGGCTTCTTCCCTGTCCACCGCCGCCGGGCGAGGGCACGGCGCTCCCGGAGGGCAGGCGGAGGAGGGGCAGGCGCTCGCCCGCGGAGCGGAGGCGGCTGCGAGGCTGCGTATCCGCGCGGGACGGGGCCCGCCTGGGCCACTCACGTGCGGCGGGCCCGTGGGGAGAGAGGCGCCCCGGCTCTTGCCGGGGGGTCCCTGGGGCTGCGGCGGCGCCTCCCGGGGCCGGGAGAGCATGCGCTGCCGAGGGAAAGAGGATCGGGGTCTCCCGCGCTGCCGCCGGCCCCTCGCCCAAGTGTCAGGAGGCCGGCGAGAGCGGCCCACGGATGACGGGTCCGGCGGGAGCCAGGCCCGGGGGGGGGAACTGGAGTTTCGCAGCCAGCGGCGGCGGGTAGGAGGGAGAAGCCCGGGCAGCAGCAGCAACGGAAAGACAAAATGGCTGCTGCACAAGAGGAAGTGAGGTCAGAAGACCGCGCGCATGAGAGAGGGCGGGGAAAGGGCGTGTGCTCAAGGAAGGCGCAGCTCGTAGAGGGAACGGGGCCGCCATCTTGGAACCGGGTAAAGGAGAGGCGGGGCGGAAGGCTAGGGCGGCCATCTTAGAGTCGGGCAAAGCCCCTGAGGGCAGGAACGGTCTTGGCGTCAGAGCAGGGGGTCCCCCCCCTAAGTAAACACCGTTATAGCCCTAGCTCCGAAACCAGCAGCCCCCACTTCAAAATTGCTTCGGGATTAGGAGCCGCGAGAAAATCAGAAGTGCGATTTCACGCTGCAGTGCAAGGATACGTATCAGGAGCAGCACAGATAGCGACAGCTGCACCGGCAGGGGCGGGGGGGACAGGGCAGCTACGTCTCGAGGTGTTGACAGCCCTTTTTTTTCATTTCTAAGAGGAAAAAACATTCTTTTGAATGTCAGCTGCTGTTTTTTTCTTACTCGAGTTCTGACCTGATTTTGTTTTACACCTGTAACAAAGACGTGAAATGCAGGAGCCGCGAGATGCGGGTGCTCAGGCTGGTTGCCAGCAGCGCCCCTTCCCGCGGCGGCATCTGGAGTACTGTGATTCCCTCAGATACAGAGGTGATGACTCGATGGAGCTAGTTCGGCAGCAGGCCACAAAGATGTCAGGGATCAGAGCATGAGGGAAGAGGTGAGGCTGAGACAGGCTTTTTCAGTCTTGAAAACCAAAGTACTACCTGCAGCTACCTCATCAGAGGATAGAGAAGATGGAGCGAAACTCCTTCTCAGAGTTGCGTAGCAATAGGCAACAGGAACAGGTTAGAACAAGGGAATTCAAGTTATATATAAGGATTTTTAAAATTTTTTTTTAAACCATAGTGGTAGTCAAATACTGGAACTGGTTGTCCTAAGAGGCTGTGGAACCTGAGTTTGGAGTTAAGACTCCACTGGATACTCAGCTGAGCAACCTGATCTAAATAAACATTATTTTGAGGAAGTGGTTAAACTAGTTGACCTCTGGAGTTCTTTTTCAACCTAAATTATTCTCTGGGTCTACGAAAAATGTACGTATTCCATTTTTTGTGATGAATCTTGAATAGAGAATCAGTTATGTTGCAGTAGGTAAACACAAGGACTTTAACTTATTTTCTGTGTTAATTGCATTATACCTATGTTTGAGCTGAATGTGCACCAGGTTAACTCTACTCTGAACAGTCTGCCTCACTCAGGTGTAGTTTGTCAGAAGAGTAACCTGATGGGCTAACTCTTTACTCTGTCTCACCGTATCAGTCATCACTTACTACTAAAGAGCAAGGAAGAATAATCTTCTGTGCAACTCTGCAGTAACACCAGGCAGCCAAAGCCTGCAAACTTCAAAGCATTAACAAATATTGACTTCCTAATTAGACATATCTTACAATCAATTCCCACGTATCATTAATGTTATTTCAAGCAGATTGTTTGCAAAAACTCATCTTCACTTTGAGCTTTTTAGCCAGAAACTGACGCAAGCATGCATTCAGGTGCTTTACGCAAGACAAGGGTATAATCCGGATTTTATATAGTTGTCACTAACAGGCAACTTTCAGTGGTGTTTTCAGCCTTGCGTTTTAAATGGCTGAAGATTCCTTTCCCAGTAAGAATAAGTTTTCTTTCCCCCTCCAGCTTCTGGTTCCTTCAAGTGTGTTAACCAGTTTAAAAGCCTTCAATTAAATTTTAAACTTGAGTAGCTCCTATGTTGTTAGTTTGGTGGGTTTTTTTTACAGAAAAAAAAAGCATAATTGTTTGGAAGACAATGGTGCAAATTCCATTAATGTAATCAAGCTAGCCCTGTTTTAAATGGGTTGCAACCTTCATCCAGACCCGTATCTATTAATAAACCTCAAAGAGTGTGAAGCAACTAAAATATAACCCATAACCCAAAGTGCCCATTACAGCCACTGTGTTTGTGAAGCCCAAAAGAATTACAGAAAGCAAAACTATGAAAAGACAGCTGCTTTCTTGACTAGCATATAGTAAGGTAACAAAGCAAGCGCTCAAAGCTAACGGGCAGTAAGATGTGGCATCAACAGAGAAGTAGTTGATGCAGAAAAGAGATTCATTTTCTCCTATGCTTCTACTAAGTCTGAAGATACTACTTTTGCTTTGCAGGACTGTTGCTGTCCATAACTACAGCAGAGTTTGCATATGCAGTCTATATAGTGTTATTACAAAAGTAGACAGGTATGTTCTTCATACGAAGAATTTAACAAATGGCTGCTTCCTCTAGGAGTAGGATGGGGGATTACTAAGGGAAACAGAACATTAATCTGCATTCTGGAAGTTAAATATGAACCTAAATAGTCTTGAAGTAGGTGTATACCATCAGTTACATTAGAAGCTCATTCAACTTTCACAGCCATCCTTTTCTGGACAACAGCTTCAAGTGATCCATCATTTTGTTACTTCCTGACCCAGGAGTTGCATCTGAAACTGCACTAACGGCCATGCCCTCTGTGAAACCTTCCATTCCCTTTTTTTTCAACCTAATCCTCCTTTGATCTATACAAGATCTTGCTACATGTGTTAGACAAGAAGTACATTAGCCTTTTAAAGTCACTTTCAAATGGTACTGCCTCACATCCCCTTTTTTGCATCTCTGTGCTTACAAACCTCTTTTTATGGCATTTGTCATAGATGCAGAATAAACCTGTACTTAAGTGCTGTTCTGTCCTTCAGACAAGAACGACTCCTCAGACATCAGCTCCGTCTTTCCTCCCACCTCAGTCCTTCATTAAAGACTTACGAAATGTGTGATAATACAGCAGATTGTCTAAGAAACCAAGTGTTTGCTTTCCTAGGGGAATAAAGCAGGATGTTTATCTGTCTGCACAGATTAATTCTCTTCAGTGTATCTTGCACAGTTGAAGAGAATGTGGCACAGGTTATGAAAGTTAGTCAGATGTTTATTCAGCATGAGTAACAATTTGGCAAGTTAGCGCTTTCCACCAACACGGGGAGCAGAAACCTTAACTGGTTTCACAATCTTCTGCTTAGGTGCCGCCTTCGTAGGAGCCTGTAGAGAAATAATGGAGTATGAGTAAAGAGAAGCGATTTGTCTGAAATCCTAAAAGTATCCATGTGTATTTAAGATTCTTGACAGAAGTTAGGCAATGTAAATCAGATGACATTAGAATTCCAATCTACAGATTAGAATGATGTGAACAGATAGTTACACACATATCACTGTAAACCTACAACAGGTACGATGCCAACATATGGTATTACTTTGAGAGTAATAATGAAAGATGTTAGGATTCATCAATATATTGTTATCAAGTTAGTAGTGAAGGGGCCCCATCCAGACAAGTTTGTAGCTAACAAGAACTGACATACAGTCATGAAGTTCTTTTTACTGTAATATTATTTATTTCTTCCTTCAGTAAAAAAGGTTCATTCTATTCAGAATATGTTTAACTTTAGTACAAAAGTTTGGCCAAGGTGCTTCCATATCTAAAAAGATAAGCAAATGCTTCTTCCAAATACAAATCTGAATTTCCAACTAAGTGCTGCAACACAGCATATTGCCTTTTGTGATTTCTATCCACCTACTGCATCTTACCTTTGCAGCAGAAACAGCTGTTTTCTTGGTTGCCTGCTTAGCCTTCTTGGCTTCTTTTGCAGCCCTATCAATACACAGAAAAAGATTAACAGTTGTCCCTGTTTGCCATTCACTGTTTCTCTGTCTCAGCACTGCAAGAACTCCCTCAGATCAAGAAAGGAAAGCACTACTTCATCCTTTGCATTCAGTACCCTCTAGGGAGGCTCCTACAGAGACAGCAGAACTGTGTGTGACACAGGAAGTATTTTCACAAAGGGAGAGTGCAAGAAGAGGCCCTTCTCTGCTGCTACTATCTCTTGCTGAGGTTATACAGTATCACCTCCAAATATACTCATGTAAAAAAATAAACAAAACCACAAAAAAGCTTATACAACATGCAGCTCATCTAGAGTTTAAGATATTGTATGAAAAGCATTAATAATTTTGAAAAGGCTGGGATAGCTCTACTTATCTCCAATTTCTCACCGAATAGCTTGTTCCCGCTGCGCCTTTCGTACTTCTGGCTTCTGGTTTCGTTTAGCCATAATCTCAGCTAAAGATGCACCAGTGATAGCTCTCTGAAACTTAACTGCACGACGCGTGCGCTTCTTTTGTATCTCTTCCTAAAATGGCAAAAGTCAAAGACAATTAGTATCACAAGATATTACATAAAAAAACTAAAGACAATTACAGAAACAAGCTGGTGTTAAGATTGAAGTTATTATAAAACCGTATACAGAAGTAGAATTTTACTCCTGGCTTTGTAGACAGCTGATTTTGATTTGCCAAAACAGATGAATAGTTTAAAAAAACAAAAAAAGTATTCTCCTTTGCAAGGTATATAAAAAAAAAAAAATCTTTTGGAAGCAGGTCAGAAGTTCAGCCTTCTGTAAGTCCCAGGAAAAAAAAGGGGGGGGGGGGAATAAATTCCACTTTGATGAAATTTTCTGAAAGGAAAACACTTCCCACTTCCCACTTGTTTTAAGTGGGCTCAAAGTGCTGGGCACCAGTGTAAGCCATCAAGCATCTTTTCCCAAACAAACTGTTAAAAACAGTGATGTATAACACATACGTAAGACTTTCTAAATGCTCTTTTGCTGTGCGAGTTTAACCAAGAACACTGAAAAGACCCCACACCACATGCCTTATTGATTTATCGTTTTCATGCAACGACAACTACACAGGAAACACTTCTCACCAAGTTACAGCCCAAAGTTTTCACGAAGGGTGCCTGAAAAGTTCTCCCACCCTTTGACCCCCAAATCAGCTCTCTATGATATCACTTATTCAGGAATTTTACAAGTCCAAACTTTTAGAAAGTCTGCGTATTAAAAAGCATTACCCACCTTTTCTAAAACTAATTTTTTAAAACATATGCCACTCATACAGTTGTTAAGATCTGCTGAAGCTGCTGTGGTTCTGAGTGGGCACTCAAAGTGATACAACAAAAACGCAATGCTTTTGCTGAACTGCTGACTTCTCAAACATAAAGCAGCATACAAGCTCATGTAAACACACTCACCCTGTCACCATTATTAGCCAGCCTTCGTCCCAGTTATATGGGTCACGCTTCTCTGAACACCAGCATACTCAAGTTACCTCTATTCTAATAGACAAGTGACCACATCTTTTGCTAGAAAACTTTAGAGTGCCATTTGCTGGTATATACTTACTGACTGTCCTTTCTTGTGTTTACGCCTATACAGAACAGTCCAGTTGATTTGACGGGGGTTTCTCTTGGAAAGGAACGCAGACTCACATTTTGCATTCAAGAACTGAAAAACCTGGGAAGGTAAAGTATGTTGTGTGAGCTTAGTTTCTGTGAAAGACATCACAATTTACCATAATATATTAAGTAATTCTCTGACTTAGTGTTTTTCAGCAGTGATGCTTTTGTATTTCTTTAAGCAGCTCTGACAATTAAAAATGTTATACAATAATTTCAAAAATTTAAATATTGGAATTTTGTTCCATTGAGCAAACCTATCTCTTCTTACAAGGCATTCTAAAGCAGCTTATTTTTTCTGAGGAAAGACTGAATTACCACTTGCATCCACTGCTTTACTATATTCTAGGCACAGCACGAACAGCTGTATCAAACAAATCACAGAACGATAGGGGCTGGATGAGACCTCTGGAAATCATGTAGTGCAGAATCATACTCTTAAAAGTATAACTTGAAAGTATAAACTAATTCCCAGGAGAGCACCTGAGGATTCACTCAATCTGTTTACTTAGCTGTCATTTCTTAAGAGATTCTGTACAGTAAGGTGACTATATTGGGATTTCCAAAACCCAAGCCTTCCTTTCATTGTTATGAATAGTGTATTTCTATTTATGATAGCCCTACCTATAAGAGATGTGACAGCCTGAAAGGGGCCTCCTTCCTATTTTATCTCAATGATCTATACCCAGCTTATTTGCAAGTCCAGTTGTTTGCTTCAGGACATCTCAGCATTAGATACCAGATGTCATGTAGCGATTTCTAAAGAACTATAGTGTTTTAAACCACATGTTTAAAGACAACCTTCCCAAACCCCAACCTAAAACCCGACTCAAAACCCCAAGCTACGGCACAAGCAGGGTTCCCCGGCGGACCAGCTCTTACAGCAATTACGACACCAGGATACGGACGAGTGCACAGCGATGCCATTCCCACGCTGCTCGATACGAGCGATTCAGGCAGACGCTACAGGAACGCCACCAGAGACGCCGGGCAACGTCGAGGTCCGCGCTGCACGTCAAGTGCGAGGCCTTCGCTTCCCCCAGTACCACCCTCGCCCTTCTCCCGAGACCGTTCGTGCTGGGCCAGGCCACGCCATCCAGCACAGTAGCTGCCCGCTCCCCACGGCGCTCGCCCTGGCCTCACCTTGCCGTCAGTACGGGCGTAGCGGCGTCCATGGCCCGGGTAGATCTTGTACCCGCTGAAGCTGCACAGCTCGACCCTGCGCGGGAGAGAGGGGTTAGTGGGGAGAGCAGGTTACCAGAGGAAGAAGGCGAGGCCGTCTGGCGACCTCCCCGCCGCCGATGGCCCCGGATGGTGCGGCGGGGAGCCGCCAAAGCTCTTACTTCATGATGGCGGCAGCTCCGACACGGGCGGCGGCCAAGACGGAGAGGAAGAGAGGATGACGGGAAACGGCGTTCCGTGCGCCGCGCGCAGCACCCCGGGACGGCTTCCCCCACGCAGAGCCTGACGGGAGAGGAGTGCAGCGCAGCGCAGCACAGCACAGCGCCTCCCCGGCTGGAGGGAGCGGGAGAGCGGGGGCAGTTGCGGTAGCGCTCACACGGGCCGGGCTTTCAGCTCTTCAGTTAAAATCTCGCCGGGCGACTCCGTGGTCGGGACCTCCCGTCTTAGCGAGAACAAAAGACACGATTTTCCCGTCGTGGAGCAAGGCAGCCAATCGGCATCCGGTACTCGGTTGCCTGGCGGCGTTAGAAAGCGGGAAGTATGGCGGCAACGGGGGCTGCGGCGAGGATCGAGGCTGTCTCGCCGGCCGGAGGGGGTAAGGAGAACACTGGAGGCAACGAGCCTACCGGGGCCTGCGCTGCCCGGTTGCGGGTGTGGGGGGACAGCCGGGTGTTCGCCGACGGCGGTTTGTTTGGGTCTCCGTTGTGCGCCGTCGGGAGGAGGGGGCGCGCAGTGCACCGTGGGAACTGTAGTGCGGGGAGCGGCGTGCGCTTGGCTCCGGCACAGTGCTCCGACTACAAGTTCCGAAAGCCCTTGCCGCCCTTGATGGGCTCGGGGGAGTGGGAGCTCGGCTGAGGGGGAGCTGGAGTGGCACTAGGGGGAGGGGGCGGCCGCGCCCGCTCCTTTTGGGGTGGAGGGTCGGCTGGTCTCTCTCCCTCTTCTTGCTCCTTCCCGTTTATGACTGCACCTGAGGTGCCCGGGTGGTGCTGGAAGTGGTCAGGACAGCGGAGGGCAAGGGTACCGGCCTCGGCCCGGCTTTCTGCGCTTTGCCAGCCCTCCGCGAGGAGCGGGGATCGTCGCCCAGCAGCGTGTTTGGATCTGGCCGTGGGCGGGAGGGCGCAGAGAGGGACTGTATCCCTCTGAGGCCTGGGCCCCTCAGGAGGAATTTGCAAGCAGCATGGTAGAAGCAAGACCAGGAGTTAAAATATGGCTCCTTTTTTCTGTAGTGGGGGTCAGAGAAGTTCTGGGAGGCAGCACCTCCTCTGAAGGTGCAGTTTCTCGTTTCCCGCGTCCGTCTGAAAGGACGGTGCATTCTAATAATGTAAACCTGCCTTTGAAGGTTTAAGGGCTCAGTGAGCGAGCAAAGGCCTGGGCAAAAATTGTGCGCTTCTGGGGTCTACTAATATACGTAAGTGCCAAAAAAAGTATTAAGCAATTCTGAAATGTTTTCCTGGGTACCGAGAGCCTGTTAAAAAAAATCTCATTCCCAAAGTATTATTACCAATCTGTCTATCATATGAGATTGTATTAACTTTCTTAAGGTGTACATATATAGGGACAGTTCATGCTGTATACCGAATAGTCACGCATAAGAAAACAAACTAAAGGACCCCAGCTCCTTAGAAAGAAGACAGCTGCCCACCCCCAGACAACCGAGGTAGCGCCAGCATCCTACTTCCTCTAACACCTCTGTGAAACCCTCCCATTGTCTGGCATCACAGAATAGTAATTATAGCTAGACTAACTCCGAGATCTCTAGATCAGTAGAGAAGCAGGTGGATCATGATGCCATAGAAAAGTAGCTTCTTTGCAAATGGTAGTGTGTGTGTGTGTTAAGTAGTGATTAGTCAAATTGTGTTACACCTGAATGCTTGAAAGGTATAAGAACCACATGTAAAAACACATTCCAGGTGCCCCAGTTTGAATGGAACACGTCATGTGCGTGAATAAAAGGATTGTTCTTGTAATTCTATACCATGGAACCTCCCTCCTTGATTGGCATGGGCCAATCCTAACAAGCCCTTGGATAAGGCAGATGCAAAATGTCACTGTTTAAAGTGACCGAAGTGGTTGCAGAGGTGTCTACTAAAGTGGGAAATGTGCAGTACCTTCTCCCTGAGCACACAGACAGGAGTGCGACTTTCTAGTACTGCTGGCTCTGCACTGCTGCTCTTCAGAACTCTTTGGGTGGCTGTGGATTTTAGAAGCAATGGAAATGTAATAGACATCATCAGGGATGCTTCTTAGAAAAGCGTATTCTCTAGCTGACAAAATGGTACACCAAAAACTGTTTGTGTCTATCCTTAGCATAACTAAACCCTAAAAGCCTGCAACTGTAAGAATATTCATATATAGTGCCTGTTAGGGTAAGAACACTACTCTGGAAAGTGCTGCTGAAAAAGGCAGCGTTATTTGCTGAGCAGATAGTAAGAGAAATGCAAGAACTAGAACCGTGTGTGTATGTAAAACAGAGAGCAGAGGCTTAATGTATGAAAGTTATTATTAGCAGGTGTCACTGTGGTTACTCAGTGATTCAAGGTCCCTGTAGATGGCAAATGTTTTCCTTTTAACTTTATATAGAAACAGTTTTTGCATGGAGCATTTTAATTTGTGTGTTCTGCTAGATAAATGATATGTTAGTTTGGTTACACTCTTCTCCTACTGAAATGTCACCAATACTGTAGCAGGGCTATATGAATGGGTTCTTTGTTCTGACTTTGCACTAGGTACTTTGCTGAAATATGGGACATTTAGCTTATTACAATTTGGGGACAAAAGCATCAAAATCCCAAGGTGAGATGCACTGAAGGATTCGGCCAATGGATTCCCAGAGTGGAATCTTTGGTTCTGAATTAGACACAAAAGTTAAGATAGTTAAATACTTAAGGTTAGGCTTTGCAGCAGCCAAACTGCTAAAAGGGAGCATGTCTTAAAATATTTGTCAGGAAGTTTTAAAGGGAGGTTTGAATCTTGAGTTTCTTTCTTGTCTGAAGTTAAGCATCCAACTTCTGACAGCAGAGAGGTGTCCACACTCTTCCCCTTTTAAATTTTGTCTTTTTAGTGACAGGTATGGTTGCTGTTGTTTGTGGAGTGTGATTCTACAGAGGTGTGCTAGGCATGTATGTTTTGGGTTTGCCCACAAGCAGGAATTTAGCTAGAGAGCCTACATGTAAATGGGTAGTTGTCAAGCTGCTCAATAATTGAATTTGAAATAATTTAAAAATGTAGGGGCTTTTGAAATCTAGGGGTTTGAGGATCATCCTTTTAAATTTAGCTATCAAAATATTGCTCTGCTTCCCACTTCAGTGGATCTGTTACTGACTTTCCTAGAAGGCTACCAGAATTCTTTACTGGGACAAGGCCTGGAATTCCTATCTTCCTGTAACAGATGCAGTTACTCTAATGTGTTTGGTCTGAAGTAATGTGCTTTGTTTTTACTTGGAAAATAAAGCTAATTTGAATTTGCAAATTAACTGCATGCACTATAAACCAAATCCATCTATCTTGCTTTGAGTTTCTAGTACATGTTCTCATATGTAAAGTGAATTTGATGTCTCTCTCCTTCCCCCACCCCCCCTTTTTTCTCCTCTTCTCTTCCCCCCTTCCCAAGGTTTGGTAGTCAACTGTTCAGGTCAAGGATTGCAAAAACTTGGTCCAGCTTTACCTTGTGATGCTGATACTCACACTCTGATTCTCGACAAAAACCAGATAATTAAATTGGAACACTTGGAGAAATGTGGGAATCTGATGCAGGTCAGTGTCACCTGACTTGAATTTGCTATGAAATAATGGTACTGTGAGGTCAATTAAAATACTTCTGCTTTAAGGCCATATTATGTAATTGAAGTACATTAACAGTTACTGTCTTCATAGGAAAATAAATGATGGCTAACTAAAATAGAAAGCTTTGCTTTCAGTTTAGCTCTACAGTTCATAGTGGGGGAAGCTGTTTTGCTAGTTACCTACATAATTAAAAATTAACTAAATAAACCCTAATGTGGAGGGGTGTCATAAGAACACTAGAAATCACTGTTAACCTAAATTTTGGTACTACTTAGCTTTTGAATACTTGAGCTTTGTAACCTTAAAAATAACTTTATCCTTCCTCTGTATAATAGTAAAGACACAGACAGACAGGACTTTCCTTTCCATTTGAATTTCAGAACTCCTCCCAAAGGAAGAGGCTTAGTAGCCTTAATTTACAAGAAGTTAAAAAGCCATGTGGAGTAGGTCAAAATAGAAGTAGCAATAAAAAAAATGTGAAGTGAGAGGGATCTATCTAGTCTCATTACCGTATTGATTCAGGTAGGCCCAAATGTTGCTAGTGCTTATTCTTAATTTCAATACTAGAAGCAGTCCATTCATGAAGGTATTGGAGATAACAATGTTAAGCCAGTGCATGGTGCTTGTAAAAATCAGAGTATTGATCCCTCTAGGGAAAAGCTGTACAAGTCCCTGTTAATTATCACTGAAAGTGCCTCCTGATAGACTTGAAGTTCCCTAATAGCTTCTAGAGACAAACTAAACTGAGATAGGAGAGGAGGTG
This sequence comes from Actenoides lindsayi, assembly GCA_025331215.1. Taxonomy (NCBI): domain Eukaryota; kingdom Metazoa; phylum Chordata; class Aves; order Coraciiformes; family Alcedinidae; genus Actenoides; species Actenoides lindsayi. The sequence goes on from WTSP01008584.1 coordinate 11,824, forward strand.
GGATTTGTTGCTACAACAAAGCTTCACCAAGTCTGCCAGCTTGGTGGTTGTGTTATTAATGTGTATGTCTAATCAGGATTTATCCTCTAACAAATTTGGGATATACAGTCCTGTTAGCACAGGACCTCTCTGGGAATCATGTAGAATATGTTTTGTTCTCTGCCGTATTGACATTAAGTATGACTTTTACACTAGAAAAGATGCAACAATTTGCACAATGATGTGGCAATTCTGATTTTAAAAATCCTCTTTTCAATGAAGACAATTCCACGCTCATTCTCCTTTATTCAGCTATTGCTAGGAGGATTTCCTCTTCATTTTGCCAAGTTGTGAAGAGTACTTTCTGTGGCCAGTAATTTATTTCCTGTCTCTTGAAGTTTTTTGTCTGTGTTATTTGCTTGGAAGTGGAATGCATAGGTTGAAGAAGTTCCTGTTGGATTAGATTTTTAACCACTAAAAATAAAAGCCTATTCTGTCTGTGCAGTTTAATAGTTAAACCTTTCTTTTTGTGTGTGTGTGTATGTCAACCTGCAGCTTTCTGTAGCCAACAACCGTTTGGTGAGAATGATGGGTGTAGCAAAACTGACTAAGCTGCGGGTGCTGAACTTGCCTCATAATAGTATTGGGTATGTGGAAGGGCTGAAGGATTTGGTGCACCTGGAATGGCTGAACTTGGCAGGAAATAACCTTAAGGTAAATTATTTAGTCTTTGTATGTTTTCCAGATTCTAGTGTTGTAGAAATTTGGAAAAATGCTGCTGGGAAGCCTGCATATTTTTCTGGTTTTGATTGGCACAAATGTTAAAGTGTACTTGTTTATGAAATAGAACAGGGTAACTTTTGGACAAGAATTGTCTAGGAAAAAATAAAAGGTTTGAAATGAAAATGTAATGACAATTGGGAAATAATCCCCAAATAGTAAAGGAATTATCATCTTTAAATTTAAACTGTGGAAAACCATGGGATTTGTTTTGGGTTATTTATCCAGTGTTTTTTAGCTTTCAGAATAATTATTGATACCTGGTTTATTCTACTGACTAAGAGTAATTGAATTCTTTATTTTTTGTAGGCCATTGAACAAATCAATTGCTGTCTGTCTCTTCAGCATCTTGATTTGTCAGACAATAACATAGCTCAGTTAGGCGACCTCTCCAAGCTTACATCGCTGAAGGTAGATGCAATTTTATCTCTGGTTTTGTTACATTCTTTGCATAAATAAATTTGCTTTGAAAATTGCTGCCTTTTAAAAAGCATTCATTATTCAAACAGTAGCTCTTAAAGCATGTTAATTAATCACTATAATTTCCAGAGGGAAGCATGTAAGAATTCTTTTCCTCATTTTCAAGTCGCAGGAGCTGAGGCAGCAGTTTTTCTATAAGCACTCTAATGATTTTGATAAAGATACCATAGTGATATCTTGTTCATAGCTCTCAGTTCTCTAGTCTTGTGTCATAAATAAAAGCAAAACATAGCATGAACTCTTTCAGCATGAACACTGTAGAGGGAAAAAAGATGTTTCCAAATGCATGTGTTTCTAACTGCCACTATACTTTATTTTTGCATTTTAAAGTGAGAAGATTTTGTTCTAAAATATAAAAATTAGTTTTCCCTTACTGGAATAAAGAAAAATAATTTTGATGATACCGGAAAGCTTTAAATCATTCTTCTTTTGTGTGTATTCTGCAGGTGTTGCATGAACAAAAAATATGAGGGTTTTGATCAAACATACATTTCATCACTGTATTTTTATTTTATAGACTCTGTTGCTACATGGAAATATTATAACTTCACTTCGCACTGCCCCTGTTTGCCTACCTCAGAATCTGACTGTTTTTTCTTTGGCAGAAAATGAAATCAGAGACTTAAATGAGGTAAGATATAGAAGATATATTACCTTGTCTTTAGCTAGACTGAAAGCAAATAGTTGGATGATTCTTTTGAGGATGTAACTGAAAATGGGCTCACTCCTTTGAAGCAACCCTTGGTGATGGAAGTAACTTTGCTAGTTTATATGTAATAACTCTGTGTACATTAGCTGCACAAACTAGGTGATACCTTGAAAAATTTATCCTTGAAGGAAACTTTGCCTTTTTTATTTTATGGCTTTAAATTATTCAAGGATGTCGGAAGTATACTGGAAGGACTAAATTCACAGAGAGCATTTCATGATTGTCTGAAGATTGAAAGCTGAGCTGATTAAATGCTGCAGAGAACTTCTGCAGTTGCTGTGTTTAGAACAGAGGGTTGAATTGTGCCTTTTGCAACTGAATGTTTATGAGCCTGTGTCTTATTTTATCTGCTTTTCTCATACTGTAAGAGAAACAAATACTCTGCTTATGATTTTTGTCTTTATTGGTTTGCTTGTTTTTGTTTGTTGTTTTATTTTTTTAATGTGTGTGTATATATATATATATAAGGAGCAGCCCAAACTGCGTTGGACTTTTGTGTTGGAAGAAAACTGTTACTCTTTCTTTGGTGATACATTTCTCTTCAAAACAGGACAGTGTTTCTCCAGCTTTTTGGCTTGTCTTTGGTTTTTTTGGTTGGTGTTTTTTTGTTGGGTTTTTTGGGTTTTTTTGGGGTTTTTTTCAGAATCTCAATGCCTGTTGTAGTGAACTGGAATCACAGAAATACTGTACATTTCTGTACATAAAGCCCCATTCCCAGATTTTAAGAGAAGCTAATGCTCTCCAAGGGCTATAGTACTTACAGGAGAATTAACGGGAATATGGCAGTAGTTGATAGAAGGTCCTTTGAATATGTTAAGATACAAAAAGCAAATGTGGTTGTCAATGTATCTGTAATTGTGTTTGTGAGATGTCTAGCTGTAACTAGGAAAAACATGGTACGTTTTGTAGGCATTTAATTTGTTAACAGAACCCATGTATCTTTTTTTCTCAAGGTTTCTTTTCTGGCCTCTCTTCGTCAACTGGAACAGTTGTCAATTATGAACAATCCTTGTGTGATGGCCACACCCTCGATCCCTGGCTTTGACTACAGGCCATATATTGTTAGCTGGTGTCTGAACCTTAAAGTTCTCGATGGATATGTGATTTCTCAGAAGGAAAGGTGATGTATTAAATCCTCTGAAATTATAAAATAAAGTTTGGCTAACCTGAAATTGCATTTTTATATAATAAAAACAAACAAACAAAAAACCACACACAAAAAAAAACAAAAGCAAAAAACCTCAAACCAAACAAACAACCAACAAAAAACCCCAAACAAACAAAAAACAACAAAAATAATAACAGAAAAGTGCTAATGATCTGAAAATCTGTTTGTCTTTTTGATGGCTTCAGAGATGGAGGCCAATTAACACTGTTGCTTTTTCTGAAGTTTTAATCTATTACACTGGAATGATTACATAAGTTCTCAAGTTTATGTAAGTCGAAGTGTGAAGTTAAGCTGTGGTTTTGTTACTTAACTTACAGCAGCACTCTTACAAGGTAAAACTATGGTAGCAACTTATCAATGGTCTGTAACCCTTTCCAAGCTTACAGCCTTTTTGTCTTAGCAGAATGAGACAATCAGCAGATAATAAAACTATTACATTGGGGAAAACTCAAATATGACCTTTTATAAAGGGCCTGATTTACCTGTGCATTTCTAGATTTGGCATTTATTGTATCAATTAGGCAAATATTTTTTTCCTCAGATAATTTGTTACTGTATCATTGTGGTTATTATATCATGTCTTAAAGTTCTTGACATCAGAACAGTCCAAGCATAAATATTACACAGTCACATTCTAGTCCAGTACATTAACATACTCCAGGACATTAATGTGTTTTTTTTATCCCATGTTACTAAAATGAAAAGCTGCTTTTTTGGTCAAAGATAAACCAATTCTGCTTCACCGTAACATATTATGACTTTTCCCAAAAGGTGTCTGTAAGAATTCTGGAAATCTTCCTTATGACTAATGTGTTGGGTTTGATTTGGTTTTTTTTTTGTTTGCTTGTTTGTTTCGTGGTTTTTTGGTTTTGTTTGTGTTTTTTGTTTTGTTTGGTGGGGGATTTTTTTTGGTGTGGTTTTTTTAATGATTATTATTAACAGTACTACTATCTATAGATGTGTTACATGTTCTCAGGCTGAAGAGCATTAAATTTAAAACCAGATTTCAATTGTTGAGTAATTTCAGGAAGGTTGGCTCTCTGTAACTACCCTACATGTTTGTGTGAACTTTCTGTTTCTGTGAAAATTTGGCTGATGAGGTCACTGACAGAAATGTGTGTTCAGTGCTCAAAGGCTACACAGCTAGAGCAGAGACTGTGCAGTTTTAGTCAGTTTTGTTTGTTCGTTTTCATCGATGCTTATGTGAGGGGAGTATGTTATTCTTTATTCTAGTAATGAAATTTCCAGTTCCTCTGGGCACTGTGCATGTTCCCAGTTTTGACTAGCTCTTAGGTACCGACTAGAAGAACAGTAATCAAATGATAGATGGAGATTTTATGCCATGCATTAATGGTGACCGTTTTCCCCCTTCCTAACAGTTTGAAAGCAGAATGGCTCTACAGTCAGGGTAAAGGAAGATCATATCGACCTGGGCAGCATGTTCAACTGGTCCAGTACTTGGCTACTGTTTGTCCTCTTATATCTACATACGGTCTCCAGACTGAAGAGGATGCCAAACTGGAAAAAATACTGAGTAAGCAAAGGTGAGAACTTATTGTTTATCTTCTGTTAGTGAATATAATAGCTTAATAGTATATCTTATTATGTGTTAGATATAGTAAGATTTCCGTTGAAATATTTCAAAGAAATAGGAGGGCTGGAGATGGGAAGAGTAATGGAGGTACAGGATGTCCTAGAGGAGATTGGGAGGCAAGACACTAGCAGTGGAAGTGTTTTCCTGCTTGCTGAGTCATCTAGGGGAAAATTCTCTGTATTTTTCAGTCTGTGCTCTGTAGGACATTGAAGGTGGTTTGTGTTAGGAGTGTGATTAAAATAAATCTCTCAGTAGGTAATTTGTTGTTTTGTTGGGTTGTTGGATAAATTTTTTTTTGGGTTTTTTCCCCTGCAAAGAAAGTGAGGAAAACCTCAAAAAGGAGCTTAGAATAACTTTTGTTCTAATTGTAAGTTAAGACTATTGTGGTACAGTGGTATATTAGCCACTTTTTGTTGTTGTTGTTAGCCTGTTCTTTCTTGCCCCGAAAGTGAAGGTTGTCCTTTGAGAGACAATATTCCCAGTGATGCACTTGATGATCTGACAGACCTGAGGTGCCAGATAGAGCAGAGGCTTCTACTAAGCCTGCTGGTGCTGCCAACAGTAGCTGTTTTGCTAAGGTAGATGAGGAGTTGCTGTGGTGCACTTTGCTCCCATGAAAAGTGGAAAAAAAAAGTGAACTAATTTGGATTAAAAGCCATAAAAGGTTACAGTCCAGGTGTCCCTATTCCCAGGACCTAATGACAAACTTTTTTTGCAGAAAGATCAGAGCAGAAGTCTCAGCTCAGGGTAACAAGCTACATAGGTGGCATAATGTGGGTGGAAGTTGAGCAATAAAAGTGTTGTTGTAAGTAGAAGGGCAGCATCTCAAGAGATGGCGACTTGAGAGCATCTGGAAGGAGCTACTGTGTAGTTGGTGAGCATAGGCTGATCTCCAAGAGGAAATTACAGGAATGTTGGGGCCGTTTCAGAGGAGAAAGAACAATAAAAGCATACTGACATGGGAGTTTCCAGCTACGTGCTCTGACATTCATGTGTTTCTGGGAAATATCAGGAAATTGGCTTGCAAGCTATAACTCTGGAAAAATAAAAATAATAATAATAAACAAACAAACCCCAACCAACCCAACAAAAACCACAGAGAAACATCAAACTGAACAAAAGTCCTCACCAGAAAAACAAACCTCTGTAATCTCCACACATGAATATATATATGACTTGTAAAGCTGTTTGACCTTCTGACCTCTACCTCTTGATCTTTGGAGCTGGACTGAAATCAACCTCTGTATTTTCTCAGTTTGTAAAGGATGATTGTATGTTTGTGGCAATGTTGCCTTTTATTAGGTTTTTGTCCCTTTAGTAACAGGGACATCCTTTCTTCGATTCAGTCATTTTTCAAATGTCAAAGACGTTCCCTCCATTCCTCAAACTCCTCTGTGCTTACAAGCGTGATGTATCTTGCAGTAGACACTTACAGTATCTGCATACCTTCCTTGTGTGTTAAAGTACCTTACGGTTTTCAGGCTATACTCAGAATTGCATGTTGGATTTTTTTAATTTTTTTTTTTCTTATTTGACACATGTAACAGAAAAAGAGGGCAGGAAGAAAGGGAATAGGAGCAGTCCTTGCAGTCTCCTACTTTGTGAGTAGTCCTGTTAGTGTCTTGTAGGTGTAGGGATCTGCACAACTAGCCTCTTCTTTTGAATGGCTTGATCACTTGTTTCCTTTGACGTAGTTGATAGGTTCTTTTAGATACCTTCCATTCCAAAAAAAGTTTAAAAGAAATATAAAATCTGTTGGAACTCTGTGCTTAGGCTCCATCAGAGGCAGCTGATGCATCAAAACCAAAATGAAGGACCATCTACGACTTCTACTCCCAATAAAACACCGCCAGTTACTTATGAACACGTCAGTCCAGCCCAGCCACCACAGATCGTTCTTGAAAGTGGTAAGAAACTGATTTGTACCTGTGATCTAACCTGTGGAAATAGATATATTTTTTTAATATAGATAGCTTTGTAGAAAGAATTTCAGAACAAGTGTCTGTTGCTCTTTCATTCTATTGATTTTTTTGAGATTTCAAACTGAAATTATACTTTGTTTTCTGAAAGTAAATTCCATGCTTATTCATGTCTTGAAATACCAGTAGGATTGTTGGGTGAAAAAATACAATCCAACAAACTAAGGAATTATTTCTTTGACTGTTCCATCTGATAGAAGTAGAACTTTTCCAGGGGGAGGCATTTTGTGCAATTTACTGTATGCAGTATTTGCAAAGTTTAGGGTAACATCCACAAGTGGTTATTGTCTTTATTGTTATATAGAAATAACACTTACCATTACTAGCATTTTATATTTTCTTTCTTGTTTTCTAATTATCTAAACCAAATTGTGAATCCCTATGAATTAAATGAAGATATGTAATTGAAATACTATGACACTTTTGAATATGACTTTCTACCTATCTAGAACCTATCATCCAAAAGAATTCTTGGGTTGGACCAAGTGCAAATGATGATCATTCCTATGCAGCAAAGAACACTTACCTTCTTGAAAGAAGTCTTCCCAAGGAGCTATACCTTGAAGATATACAGACAGATGAAGACAAACTAAACAGCAGCCTTTTATCTTCAGAGTCTACTTTCATGCCAGTTGCTTCAGGATTGTCTCCAGTGTCTCCTACTTCAGACCTAAAGCTACATGGAATCAATTTGGGCCTAGAAGATGAGGGTGATACAGCGATCGAATGTGTGAGAAATGTGAATAGTGAAGAAACAGCCAACAAGCAAGAAGCTTCATTTGTTACAAGAGAGCACTTGAACAGAGCCATGGGAAGTGGGGAAACTGAAGAGAGTGTCAAAGCGAGTGTGTTGTTACTGCCTTCTGACCCAGTGACAGCTGGCCTGGCTGCTAATGCTAGCAACCCTTCATCATCTTCTTCTGAAGACCAACTTCTGCAAAGTCACCCCAGCACCTCAGTAGGTACTGAATCAGGAGCTACAACTCTCTGTCCTGACCAGATGACAGGAGAAAGTTCTGATTCATTAGCTGTTGTCGATCAAGGTGCAGCTGAACTACAAAGAATGACTAAAGCAGCTACCAAGCTTCAGGCCTGCTGGAGAGGATTTTACACAAGGAATTACCATCCCCGAGCCAAGGAAGTGCGATATGAAATTCGACTGAACAGAATGCAGGAGCACATAATTTGCTTAACTGATGAAATAGAAAAGTAAGTTGAGGTCATGCTGTGTATTTTCAAATCTGAATGAATGTAACTGTCATTTCAGAATATTTCAGAAGAGCTATAAATGGATCTTGATATAACTACTCACAGGAGAACCTATCATCAGTAATATAAAACTGTGATTACTTACAGGATTGCTTCCCGTAAGATAAGCACAGTTACACACATAGCTGTGCGTACTCCTGAAGTGCCTTCTATAAGTGGTTTGGAGTACATTTTTCTATTCCTTTATTTGTAGGACTTGCATGTTTCACTGCATAACCGAACTGCTACGTATGGTTTTTTTGGTTTGTGGGGGTTTTTTGTTGTTGTTGTTGTTGTTTTGTTTTGGGTTTTTTTGGGGGGGAGGTCTCCTAGCAATTGCAGAGCCTATAACTGAAGTGTCCGTATTGGAAGTCAATTCCTCTGTTAGTGGTGAAAAGAAAAATTCTCTCTGCCTTGCATGATGCAATTTTAAAATGGAATTCTCTGCTTGGTTCTGGTTTGGTTTTTGTTTTGTGGGCTGTTTGGGTTTTTTTTTATCCTATGAATCCATGTTTGAAGTAGATTATTATCAAAATGCCTCAATTTGTAAGACATAAATTGCAGATTTAGTTAATCTTTCTGGATCGGCCTGGGATCTGTCGATCTGACAGGCCTTTTTACTATTGCAAGTGACAAAACATCTGTGAATCAAGCTGAGCTCTCAGCAAACCTATAGAAACTCTCAATGCTTGTACATCAAACCTACATCCAAATGGTATCAGACGGGGAGAGCATAATTTGAAATGAAGGAGCGCTATTTTGGGTTTTCTTTGTGTGCAGGAAAAAAGAAGCACATCTCCCTAAAATGAAAAGTTCAGTTTCAGTTTACAAAAGGACACAAAGTATTGGCAAGTCAATAAATGTGCTACAGCAAAAGAAAGCAGAATCTTAATGTAGCCGAAAAAGAATCTTGAAGTCAGCAGCTGAATATGGATAGCAAGCCAGACTGCAGTAATGTCTTAACATTAGGCTCTGTTGTTTTTCAAGAGTGCTGTTATATAAGTAGACATTTTTACGTATTCTTGTTGATCGTGTTGGCCAAATGTTGCTTATTTAAGCTGCATAAATTTGGATATGTGTTCTTGCAGACTAAGAAAGGAAAGAGAGGAAGATAAGATTCAGAGACTTGTACAGGAGGAAGCTGTTAGATTTCTTTGGAACCAGGTAAATAGTTCTAGTCCTTTTACTTTTCTGTTTACATATGAATTTGAAAGGTGTTATTTCATACCGTAGATCCTGAAAAGATAGTCAATATGGTTCATTTTTTCTAATGATGACTTGGGTGGTCTATTAGAATCTAATTGCCGTGTTGTTTGTTATACTGGTATTCTGGGGGAAAATAACATTTGGAAGTGTTAGTGCAAGAACACTGGTTTTGTTACAAGAGGCTAAATTATAGCCTGGTGTGAGAAGGAAGACAAAATCAAGGGAAGCTGATTAAACAGAGCAGTTATAAAGAATGATGTGACTGTTAGATGACATGGGCAAATGATACAGTGGCAAGCTCTGTTGCCTGTGAACAACTCATTTCTAAAATAGAAAAGTTACTAATACATCTTGTAGTAAGCTATTCTTCCAAACATGTTTTCTTAAGCATGGGTTATTTCATAAAGGTTCCCCATCTTTTTTGTTTTTACGAACATGTTCCTTTCTTCAGATAGGTGAACTGAGAGGCTTATGTGCTCTCAGTGTTGGGCACTCTAGGTTTAAAAGACATTACTTAACAGTGGGAAGAATGTATTTTCCTTAAAGGTACAGCAAACCTTTTGGTAGTTCACTCAGTCTTTAATTTTATACTAGAGCTTTGTTGCTGAATGCAAGAAATTTTCTAGAAATCTATCTAGATGCATTTCATGATGAAATTCTCTCTGTACTTCACAGGTTAAATCCCTTCAACAGTGGCAGCTTTCAGTGACACAAAATTTAGGTGCTACTTGGCAATCTGGGATCCCGTCATCCAGTAATTTCAGTCCATCTGAACCATCTATTCAGTCATCCACACTTGAGCAAGAAACCCCACCAGATGTTTGTTCTGCTTGGTTGGTTCCAGATAGTGAAGTTCTTCAGGAAAAGTCTTTGTTGCAGTTTCCAGATTCTGGTTTTCATTCATCCATGACTGATCAGACTCATACTGGTGACGTGTGTAGCTCTGAAAAGAGTTTAACAGAAGGAACTGAGAGCTCTCTTTCCGTGGAAACTGTCAAACAATGTGGCAATTCTGTTCCAGCATATTCTTCCTATGTAGAGGATGGCCATGGGGAATGTGGGCTAAGTAAAGAGAGCTCTAGCAACGAGCAGGACAACAGTCTAATACAACAGTATTTGAAATCTGTTCAGCAGCTAGAAGAGGCTGGTGAAGAGACAAATTGCAGTGATGACCTGGAGGGGAGCTGGCCACAAATTGCTGTTTCAGCAGAAAGCCAAGATTCTTTATCTGACACTGTCTCTGTAGATCTCCCTCAAGATACATCTTCCCCTGCCCGAGGCGAAATCGGTCAGGCACCAGAAAGCTGCAAACTGAATTCGGGAATAGTAGAAGGGAAGCAAATGGACTGTGATTCTTCATTTCAGATGCTGCATGTTGGGATAGCTGTATAGTAGGCTCAGTTCCTCAAAGGACTAGGGATTCCATTTCTCTTTCTTTTTCTTTTATTGCATTTGTATAAAACCCGTTTTTCCTGTGTGCTGTTTCAGATTTTGACTCGTGTTACCAATTTATGTTTTAATTAGCATTTTATTGATGTTGCTGAGGACTGACACTAGCTATGCTAACCTGAAATCAGCAAAGTTCTCAGTGGCAGTCATGCACTTTATTTTCATACATAAAACTAATATGCTAATAGCTGGCTTCCATTAAATGAATTCTGAAGGTCAAGGCTGTTGTGGGGGGGTGGATAGTGGTGTTTACTCTAAATACACATTAGTGAATATGTAAGTAAGTCTTTGAATTCTTTTCTAAAAAGCAGGATTGAGTTCTTACTTTGCAAAGAGAAGGAAACAGTCTGGGAAGAAATGGACTCAGTCAAGGCAGCGTGTGCGTGTGCACAGATACAGACTGATGAGCAAGATGAAAGCAGTTACCTTTCAAACTTTTTTTGACTTTAACACGAGTAGTTTGGTCAGTGGTTCAAAGATGCATTCCATGAAACCAGTGTCCAAGTCAGTGACTTCTTTTTGTCATGTCCTTGAAGCTGCTGGCTAGGAACTAGGTCATTTACATATGCACTGAAACAAGGACTTAGAGGAGTGAGACCTTAGGGGAGCTTCAAAGAAACTTTGACCTTTGCCCTGCGGTTGATATTCCCTGCTTTCTCAGGTAAGACTCAAAGTGGAACCAGTAGTAGCCTTTATTAAAACAGAATTTCAAAAAGGCATGTGATTTGGGAGCACTGTTTCCAAGACTGCTCTGCCAGGTTATAGCAGCAGACTCGGTGACACATGTTTTGCCTCCACAAGGATACAGATGTCGTTGTGGGATGTGGGTCTACATGGCTTTAAGATATGAGTGCATTTGATGGATCACAACTACTTCTATCTACAGATATAAATATTAATTTAATAACAGCAAATGCCATGACTTAAAACTATTTATTGACATCTCTGGGTTTTATTTTGTTGGTTTTGTTTTGGTTTTGTGGTTTTACTTGGTTGGGTTTTTTGTTTGTTTGCGTGTTTGTTTTGTTGGGGGTTTTTTGTTTGTTTGCTGGGGGTTTTTTCTTTGTATGTCCAGTATTTGACATTATAATTAGATGTGGATAAAAAGTGATATTTCTTCCCTGTTGGCAAATGTGCTAAGTTACCTAGGCTATGCTTTCCACTTTAACACTGGGCAATAGGGTTTGCCTCTTGCCTAGACATTGCTATGTTGTTTTTTAGAGGAAAAAAAATTCGGGTATCTTAGCGTACTGCAAAAGTGCCAAGGGAAATCTGGTTTGCCATGTGGTTTGTGATGGACATTAGTAAAATAATACAGTTGATGACGTGACTTCTAGGGGTTGGTTCAGTTTGCTAATAATGCTTTTTGCAGTGTGTACTAGAAGGCAACTGTTTCAGTCTTTTGCTAATATTCACTTATCAGATCTAAAGACACATGCATATTATAATTCTCTGAAGCCACAGGTTAACTTCTGGTGCTATGGTGTTGTAAAAATTAACTAGTGCTGGTTTAAAGTGACTCTTGTGGCCATGTTACCATGTATAATAATTCTAATTTTTGTAAAAGCTTTGATTACTTATCTACTTTAGGTTCTGAGCTGAAATTTACCATTACTCAGGAGTTTGACATGAAACCAGTATCTGCCTGAGGCCTCAAAATAGCCCTTATTTAGAACATAAAGAGGCATATTGGACTTGTACCAGCCATCTGCCCAGTGGTGCAGTTCACCTTGGGAGAATAAAGCTTGCCTTGGTTCCAGAGTAGCCATCATCTCTTTTTTCCCAACCCAAAAAAAAGTTCTAGGGCACTAATTTCTCAAAGAAGCTGTCACCACAATCAAGCTGACATTTGCCTGTGTCTTGCATACATGAAATCATTAAAAAAACCCAACAAACACAACAAAAAACCCCAAATGACCGAGGTGGTAGATTCTTTACATGCTATCTTTCTAATTCAGTCTAGTTACAACCTGTTTGTAGCATAACCATTAATAATTGGATCTTAGAGCCTGAGCGTGCTTGGGTATTGAAAGTGGTACAAGTGCGTTAATGTGTCAGAACATCTAATTAACTGTGCAAAATAGGGAGTAGCCTGCATGATCATACCCTTGTCCTTTGAAGGTTCTCAAATTGGATTTTCATTTGCCATGCTTGGTTGGAGATCTCCACAGTTTATAGGATTTGGCTCTTTGAGTGTCAAGCTGTTACAAAAAGAAATAATCTCACGTAAACCTTCAAAGAAACTTTATTTGGGTTTTGAGAGAAAAAATATTTCTGTCCTTGAAACAGCTGTTGAACCTTACAGTCTGGAAGCAGTGGTTAGATACAGTGAAACACTAAGTTCTCTTTCATGGCAAGGTGCTGTATTAGCATCTGCAAGGCCTGGGAGAAACAACCACTGTCTGCAAATAAAATGTTTCATGTACTGAAGACACTGAGAGACCATATATATTTTGTATTATTGTCACTGCTGCACAATTAGAAAGAGGAGAGAAAACTTTAATTTTGGAGGTATCAAAGGGAGAAAACGTAGTGAAATTTGATTTTTTCATGGAAGCCCTAGATGTTTCTTGACATTTCTTTTATTACTAGGGGGGCTCGCAAACACAAACACAAGATGACTTGCTTTAACTAATGCCTAGGTCAACTGTTGGCTTTTTTTAACTTGTATCCTGTATATCCATAAGTAGTACAGCAAAGTGTGTGCCAGCATATAATCAATTATGTCTTACTCTTTTGGGGAAGCTGTGAAATAGGAAAGAAATATTTTTTTAAATTTTTTTTTTTTCCTGATGTTCTGAAAAGTATCTTGCATGTGTAGAAGATGAGTTGCCTAAATATACAGAAATTGCAAAGAATAGTGAAGTTTTGGATTAGTTTTTACTGGGCTAAATGTAATTAATTTGTATATACACAAAATATTTTCATCCTGATCATTAAAATACATACATGGAAAGACATAATGGAGGGTAGGGTGGGAAAACAAGGAATCAAACTGTACGTATACTTAAAAGTGGCTTTCTTCAGTCCATTTTGTGCTTTCAAAGAATCATGATATGGAAATATCATTGTTTAATATATGGCGTAACATTTACTCTTCTTTGTCTGTATAAGTTAGATATGTAGTATTCTTTTACCTGGATAGGGATGCACAGCTCCCTTTGGAGATGAAAGAAATTTCATAAAGGAATCAGAAGGCCTAGTAGATGAAAATCCATGTCTGAAATTTTCCTGTATTAATATTGTGTGTCTTTCAAGCACTTTCTTTTTGCAAGGCTTCAACAGAAGAATCTACTTTGTAGAAGGAAAGCTTGTCTGTTGTGCTTTTGTCCTGGGCTGATCCACCAGTGTTGGTGGAAGAAATTCCTAATGATTATTTGCCAGGCAATGTTGTTAGCTCTGCTGTAAGTATGGTTTAAATGGTTCTTTAATTTGCTTTAGAAAAATCAGCTAGATATAGCTCAGGCTAATTATTTAAACTGCGCCACACAAGTAGTTTTGCTACAGATGAGGTGGCTGGCACATACAAACATTTTTCAGCTAGCCTATGGCAGAAATTACTCTTGCCTGCTTTTCTGAAGGTAGGAACAAGGAGGAAGGTGGAAATGCGTTTATATGCATTTTCAGGTTAAGTCTGTGGTGGTAACACCAACTCTTTATGATTGCTGTTTCAGTTTTCTCCCAATTACTCTTATAGCTTACACATTTCAATTTTTAATGTGATGAAGAATGCATTTTTTTCTACTCTATATATGATAGAGACTGTTCCAGATGGCATTTGGAAAGGCAGAAGAATATCATGAACACAGTCCTGTGCACACTTGATATTTTTGAGGCATTTGGATTGTACTGATTCCTCTCTGTTAGAGAAGTTCTGTACAAAACAACAATGCAAGTCAATACTTTATTAATGGCAGTAAGTAAACTTCTGTTTCTCCCTTCTTCCGTGAACTGAGCTTAATGGTCACAAAGGTGGTTCTAGGGCCTAAAGCTGTCACAAAATAAATGGGAGATTTCGCTGCAAAATGAATACAGCAATTCTAACGTGGGCTTGGTTTTTTTGTGGTGACTATTCCTGTGTGGTGCTATTTTGTAAACAAAGTATGTGTGGCAAGGATAGAACTTTTAAAAGGTACTGACCATTGGCCTAACTCTGCTTTCCTTTCCTTAAAGAAACAGGGTCATGCTTAAGTTGAGTCCTTGTGAACTGGCTTTTGTCATATTTGCATCTCCAGAAGTGTTCTTATCCCACAAAGCAAGAAGGCATTAAGATTGCAAATTTTATTTTGTTGCTTCTATATCACGAGTATCTTTGAGCAAACCCTTGAGCAAGTCCTTGTGAAACTAAATTGCAGAAGCCTAGCAGCTGGTTTATAGCTCAGTCCCTTAAATAACCATAGATTCTACTATTTGCATGCAGCAATTTAAATAATATGCTTAGTAGCCAGTCTGTCTGTATATAAAAATCAAGGTCGGCTGTTTTTTGGCTTGGTTTTTTTTCTGAATAATGTTTGTACGTCACTGAACTTGCAAACTGTTCCTGTTTTTTATGAATTTGTATATATTGTCTGAAGAACTCGAATCTTAATTTCTACTTGTAGCAGGTTGTTTGATGAACTAAAATTGAAGATGCATTCCTTTGAGACTACCTGGGGTACTTTTTTTACCGGACTTGAAGTTACATTGTGTCTCACATAGATACACTTTTTCATGAGAGGATAGAATTGTAGCATTTAGTAGAGACGGAATGACAATAAATGTAAAAAAATGGTCAGTTCCCCTGCTTTTAGCTAGTGTAAAAGAGAATTTTTCCCCTGTGGTATTAAGTTTTTGGGTTTTATGGTTTTCTTTTTTCTTTGAGGACTGTGCCACCCAAATAAGTAACCATCAGGTATTCATGAAGTCTTTCAAAAAGTCTTTTTTCATCGTTTTTTCACTGTTTGGCTTTCTAGGACAAGTTACTAAGAAACACTTTCTTTCTATATGCCTGCCAAAAAAAATGAGACTTTTCTATTAAGTGCTTTCTTTATGTCAGTAATGGAAAAAGCACAGGACCCTTTACTTTCAAAGGCATAAAACAGTATTTATGGGGGAAGGTGCTTTATCTCTTGGAAAGTGCCACACAAAATTTTGTTGTATAAGAGCTCTCAGTGAGAAACTTCTGTTGTGACTTGATTACATATATAAGTACATGGGACAAATTCACTTGTAGCATAATTGTACTGAACTAAATTTTGCTGAGTCTTTCACAGGAGTATTCTACCTCTAAAGTAGTATCTTAAAAAAGAACAATTAGGCATTGATTTGTCTTTCTACTCCTAACCATTTTCTTTGAAGAATGGTGAGCGGTTCAATTGGTACAGTTCATATATTTTCTATAAGTGTTTACATTTCTGGATTTATTGTTTCTTAAATATTTTGTTTGTACCTCTGAGTTTTGAATTTTAAATAAAATGATTTGTACATTTATTGAAAATGTTAATTTGTACTGGATGTTGGCTTTTATGGCTGATAGGTATTCTCTTATGATTGGAGGGCTCTTTTTGGAGATACAAAGTTCAGAAACGCAAACCAGTGATGACGAGCATTAGCATTTGGGAGCTGGTAAGGCTGAGGTATCTAGTAGACCACTGTTTCAGTAAGACTGCAGTGGGGTACTTGAAATTGATATACCTGTTGAGTAGCAGATGCCACTGAAATTGGCGCTCGTGATTTGCAGTCCTTGCATTTCTATCACTGGCCCTCTCTCTCACGTCCTTAATTCCAGAACTATTGTGTTGTAATTAAAAGATGTGTGCAGTGTTCTGTAGTGAGCTTTCTAGAAGGAGAGAATTAAGGCTATAGGCTTATCAAGAGAAATAAAATTGCAAAACATGTTCTCTCTCCTCTCATTTCAGTTTGGTCAGATACCTGCTGTGTGCTTAGATAAATGAAAACTAATTAAACACATTTCAGACTTCAACAAACAGTCCAGGAACTCAGACATCAATGAAAGTCATGTTTCACCACAAGACAGTGATACCAAAGGTGCAAAACAAACAAACAACAACAACAAAACACACACACAAAACCCAAACCAAAGAAAAAGCCACAGCAACCCCAAACCAAGCCCCACAACCAAATAAAAAACACCTCCAAAAATAACTGTTTTGCTCAATTCTCATTTCACACATAGAGGTTAGTGAGCTTTTTTAAACCCTTTACTATGCATTTCCACTTCATTACACTGAAGAAATTAGCTAAGGTTTTTAAGTGAGGCTCTTCTTGCTCTTCTGTTAGGATATTTTTAAGAGAAATAACCATAGCAAAAGTGACTTCAAGTTGTAAAAGAGAGGAGCAGTTCTGTTTTCTCTTGGAGTAAAGACCTTAAAGCTGTACTATTAAGTTTAAATGCTATGTGTTGTAGGGATAGTAGCCGTAACACTACAGGACGTGAGGTTGAAGGTCTTGCTTGTCCCTACTTTTTATTCATATTTGTAATAAGATTGAATATTAAAATATTCGGCTAGCTTTGGAAAATAAAGGGATAAATATATCTAGTGAACAGCCCAAATTTTGTTAAAATAGAACTCGTTTTAATCTTATGGGCTGAAATCCTTACACATGTGAGGAGCCGAGTCTTTTGTGTATGACGATGTGTTTTGAAAAATTCCAATTTATTCCATATAAAATTATGTCTCCGGGACAGGTGCGATGGTTTTTCCCCTTCACTCAGGTATTATGGTGTGAAAATGAATTTATTTTTTTTTTTGCTACTGTATTGATATGTTTGTGAAAACACAAACCACTCTGTCCAAGTGTGGCTTGCATCAGGACGTGATTGAATTCAAGCCATGGGTACTGTGTTTGTGAAGGATCTGTGGTAATGTAATGCATTAATTTGGGGTAGATGGAGGAGGAGGAGGAAGTATTACTTTAGCCTACGGGTGCTACAGCACATGCGAGATCTTGACAGACTTTAACACATGGGCTTCCTCAAGTTGATCTATGTCACTGGTGGAGCTCATTCTCTGTATAGAGCTTAGCACAGGTTTTGCCTATATGCAAGTATTTTCAGATATGTCCCCTGCAGCACTCCGTCAGAACTTGTGGGTCTGGAAAGGTGGATGTGACTGCTACACTTTCTTGTGCATCCCCAACCTCCTTGCTGGGGGGGTGGTACGAGGGGCAGAAATGGCCTTGACTGTAAGTGCTGCTCAGCAGTAACTGAAACACCCTTGAATTCCCAATGCTGGTTTCAGCACAAACACAAATACAGTCCCCTGACGGCTGCTATGAAGAAAATTAACTGTCCCAGGCCAAATCAGCACAGCTGCTTTTTCTAATATGTGCAAGACAACATAGACCAAGGGAAGAAATAGCAGAAATTTGTGTACAGGATTCACAGAACCATAGAATGGTAGGGGTTGGAAAGGACCTTTGGAGATCATCCAGTCCAACTCCCCTGCTAAAGCAGGTTCACCTAGTACAGGTTGCACAGGGATGTTGCCATGTGAGTTTTGAAAGTGTCCAGAGAAGGTAGGTGACTCCTCAACCTCTCGGGGCAGGCTCTTTCAGTGCTCTGTCACCCTCACAGGAGAGGTTTCTGAACTTCCTGTGTTCCACTTTGTGTCCATTGCCCCATATCACAGGGCACCACTGAAAAGAGATGGGCCCCTTCTACTTGACACCCACCCTTCAGATATTTGGATATTCAGGAATCCCAGATGAAACCAGTCGCAGCATTTGACTTCTAAGACTCTAAATGAAAACTGGCAAGACCATGGTCATGAAGGATGCCCTGAGAATGTAAAGTCTGTGGCATACTGTGTTGAAATAGTCCATGTGTTGGGCTGAAAGCAATAAACCATTTACAAAAGCCTGAACAATTCTCAAACAATGTAGGGTTATGAGGAACAGTAGTCTAGCAGCCAGGGCTGTTGGGTTAGTATTGTGCAAAGCGGTGTTCAAGCAGCACCAGCTTTTGTGGTGTCTTTTCCCGCCGACTTTTGTTACAACTGCTGAAGTTCTTCAGTACCCGGAGCACTTGCAGCTTATTTTCTAGTGTGGGAAAAGCCTGGAAAACGAGCTGAGAAGGTTACCGTGACAAGCGGAAACAAACTCTACAACCCATGAAAGGTTATAAAGCAGGTCTGTTTATTGGGGCACCAGGTGCAAGCACCCTTCTCAGGGAAAGGGAGGCCCAGAAAAGAACGCGTGCGGTTTTACGGTTTTTCTTTCCTTGAGGATCATTATTTTCAGTGTAGTTGAGCCAGGAGCTTCCCCCGCTGGGGTCAGGCCCTCCCCCAGCGGCCTGCTCTCGCAGCAGCCGCTGGAGGCGAGCTGGGGCGGGGCGGAGCCTGTCCGGGAGGTGGCGCTGTGGCGGCTTCTTTCGTGTCGGGGGCGGGGAGGAAGGAGGGGCGGCGGGGCCGATGGATGCACGGCGAGCCTTCTGCGGGCTGCGGGCGAGGCCGCGGCCGCTGCCTAGCCCGGGGGAACGGCCGGGGCGGCGGTAAGGGGGTGCGGAGTGCCGCGGCGTGCGGGGTTTCCCGGAGGGAGGGAGGAAGGAAGGTTGTGAGGAAGCCGGAGCGGTGTTGGCGGCGAGGCCGGGACTGTTATAAGGCGGATCAGCGGCTTCGGGTGCGGGGCGCTGTGGAAGGGGCGGGTGGCCGGCTGAGGTGAGGGGTCCTGGGGTTGGCGGGTGCCCCGCTCGGTTCTCCCCGTCTCCGCGCTGCTGCTGCCGGGCCCGCCCGCTCTCCTTCACCGCCGCGCTGCCTGCGTCGCCCGGGTTTTGGCTCGGCGGTTGCTGAAGGTGCTTCCTGCCGGTGCAGGGGCTGCCGAACTTCCCTGGCAGCCTCTTGCTCCGCTCCCGGGAGGGGTGCGAGCTGCCGCGGCAGCTGGAGCGCGGCCGGCCCCGCGCCGTGTGCCTGCGGTGCTGCCTCAGGCTGCTGAGGCGAAGGCGCGTTGGGGCTGGGAACAGCGCGGTTAAAAGTATCTCCCAAGCGATAAAATGCAGCTTTCCGATTTGCGCTGCCGGCAGCAATGCTTCCTGCGGGCTCTTCGGTTTGTCTTCCCCTTCCTCCCCGTCCCCTCGAGGGCTGCGTGTTCACCCCCCTTGGGGTCGGGCAGCGCTCACAGCCGCGTTGTGGGAGCAGGGTTGTTTTCCTAGCCGAGAGCTGCTGCTGCTGCTGCTGCTGCAGGGAGCTGCAGCAAAGCCGGGCTCCTGCCACTCATCGCTGCTGACCTCTGAATGTCAGCTGCTGGAGGGGCTGGTTAGCCCCGCTCTTTGGGGGGCAAGGCTGAATTAGGGAAGAAACCAACAGCACATTTGAGTTTCTGTGTCTGTAGCCAGGCAAGGGTCTCGTCTAGACAACTCGTGCCCCGGGGAAAGGGCGTTGGCATCGCCGGAGGCAAGGGGCTCGTCCGCCTTAGCCATTTGCATCATAGTTCTTTGAGAAAGTGGCACTAACGCGTACTTTTGTAACTCTGCGGGCTTGTAGAAATATCGGGATAGAGAGCTGACGATATTTGATGACTCAGGGAAAACAAACAAACAAACCTAAAATAAAATCTGAAAAACGAAAACCGAACAACAACAACAAAAAATCCTGTAATTGAGCAGAAGCGGACTTGGAGACATAAAAATATTACTGAGCTGGTTTTGGGGTTTAACCTTGGCCAAAATTTATAAGTGATCCTGCTCTGGCAGGGGGGTTGGACTAGGTGGTCTTTCTAGGTCCCTTCCAACCCCTAATATTCTATGATTCTATGAAAATGCGGTGTGTAGTAACACAGAACATACAGCTGAGGGGAGTAATACTTACCTTTCACTTTTCTGCCGCTTATTGTATAGGACCAAAGTTGTTTTTTTTTAAAAAAAACCCCAACTTTAAAATCCCTGGGTTATTGTAGGAACAAAATGAATTTTATGGGTAAGGAGCCTCAACTGCCGTGTTGTTTTGTGCTGTTGCAAGAAAACCACCAATCTATGAGATTTTGTGTGTGTGTCTATATATATGTACATATGGGTATTGTTTTTTTTCTGTATTGTTTCCAAGGTTATTTTTGGCTTTTTGTGTGGATGACTTCAGAGAATGCTCCAAGAATAGGGTAAGAATCTAAGGTTCTTTTGGCGTACTTATGTGCTTCCATCATATAAAAATTGAACTATATCAATTATTCAGGGATGATGAAACTGGAAGTATGCTAAGGGCTCTAGTATAAAGAAAGCTCTAACCATTTGCCTTTGAACATGTTTAGAACATGTGATGTTTACAGAAAATTTTGAAAAAAATACCAAACCAAACAACCAACTTTTGTACAAAAATACATGGGAGTAGCCTCTGTCCTTTTTAGGTGTATGAAATTACATTCTATTAATTTTTAGTATCTCATGCTTTTCAGTGATTTTAAGAGAATTCTCAGCAACAAAATTGGAAATATTTTTTTTCCTAATGTTTTTTTTTTTTTCCCCTCAAATGATGACATATGGTCTTAAATTAGAATTTTTATGTATTCATAATCAGTTAGCACTTAAAGCCTGAGTTGATATTTTATACAAACTTAATACTTAATATTAGGGCAGAACTGTTCCAGCAAAGCTGCTTTTTTGTTGCGTTTTGTCAGTTTTTAATACTTTTACTTTAAGGGATGTCTTGCTGTTTCAATGCTTGTTCATCAGTCGGAAGTAAAATCTGTGATTCTCAGCAAAGCATTTGAAATTATAATCCCTATAATCCTTGTAAAGCAATTTCATGTGTGGTCTATTTTGAGACTGTCCTGGTTATATCAGTAATATATTTCGGTTTTCTAGTCCATGCTCACTTAATAAATGATTTAAATAGCTAATTTTGATATTTAATGTATCATTATATTTAGTTTAAACTTGCACAGCATTCTCCATATAGTCTTAAATGGTCTAACTTCTCAGTTACACTATTTACAGAAAGTTATGCAAAGTTTATCTAATAATTTGATTATGTTGCACTTGATTTTATGAGTAACGCTGCTTTGAGAATATTAGGATGGAAGAGACTGGTGCCTTTTGACTGTCTCTCCCTGCCATCTGTTGTCTGTTTCCAAGTTTATAGCTTCTCCTTCTGCAGGAATGGTACCCTTTTTGCTTGCAAAAAGAATGCCTCAAAATTATCCCTCTTTTTGAAAAAGAAGGAAGATAAAAGAGTCAAACAGAACAAGCACTGAGCTGTAAGAACTGTTGTCAATGGTTGTTAAGTCTGTTGAGGCCTTTATGATAGAATGTTTTATTGTTTTACAAACTTACAGTTGTGCAAGGTTGTGGCTGCTTTGACCTTGCTCCCGAAATAAGCCGGGACGTCTCAGTTGTGTAGTTAATTTCCTGTGACAAGTCAGCATTTTGAGCCAAAGGTGAAAAGTACACTGTGAGGAAGACTGTGGGCCTTCCTCCAGAAGACCCCTGCCCATGACCACCAGATGGCAATGCTCAAGTGCAAAGGGGAGGAGACCTATGACAATGAGTTCCTGGGAGTAACCCCACCTACCTCTTGGGAAACTTATGAATATTCATGTTAAACTTCATGTATATGAATGGTTTAGTGTAACAAATAGGTGCTCACTTAACACCTGGGGCATGCGTGGTTGGAGGAGCTATTCCTCATGCTACCCTGTGCCATAATAAAGAATGCCTGCTTAATAACACTTAGTTGTTATTGAGTTTTTCTCCACTGTGATTTTATAACAGATCAGTTATCGAGCAACCTCAAAGAAACAATATATATCATGAAAGCTGTATTTTATTAAAAACATGACCATTATTATATTTTACTTAAAAGAAAATTAGAAAATAAAAAATTCACAAACAACAAAACCAAAACCCAACAGCTAGCATTCTTCCTAGAAGTTTGGTTTCTTTTCCCACTAGAGCTGCGTAACAGTATATGATGTAAAAGGAATGATTAAAAAAAAAAAAAGAGGATGTAGTCTCATGTTATAGAAGATATATGAAGTTCAATTTTAGCGCATTCAACTCTGTTAGATATCTCCTGGTTTTTTTCCTTTCTCCCCAACAGAAACCTAGAGACAGCATCTTTCATCTTGATTATCCAGACATGCTTCAGACCTTAGGCTTGAATAACAACTTACCACAAGCTACTGCTAGAAGTCTTGGGCTTATGATGGCTGGATGGTGATAGGTAGTGTGGCCTAATGGATAAATAGGGTGTTTGTTTATTTTGGCTTGTTGATTGCCAGAAAGAAATCTTACACTCCTCTTTTGTCCCCTGTTGGCCTGTTCCCCCCGCCCCCCCATTTTTTTTTTAATTGGATAGAGATGAGACTGACTTTATGATAAGCTTTTGTCTTGCTATGCCCAAGAGAATTAAGTAACATAATAGATAGTACCGTTCAGATTAATGCCACAAAAATCTTTTGAGTTAACAGCTCTATCACATCACTTGTTGCTGTGTGAATTTCTGCCATTTATACACTCTCAGTGTTAAACTCAACTTTACTTCTCATAGTATTTGGAGGACTTAATATAATTTTTGTAAATGCATTTGCAGGAATGAAGTGGAAGTCAACTGAATTCTCTTGTGCACCACTGAGACGAGATGACATTCATGCATGTGGTGACTGGAAGTCATGGCAGTGTCTAACATGGGTGGGAAAGACACGAATGGACAATGTGGCGTGACTCGTTCAGATTGCAGATCTTCTGTCTGCTTATGGCAGTGCTGGCTGTTGTGGTGCTGGTCCATAATTTTTTTCAGCTAGAGGTAAGTGGAGCCTGTTTCTTCTCCAAGAGGACGTGAGCAACATTATCCCCCTTTGAGTTGTAAGGTTAGAATTATGACATTTAGCTACAACTTAGAATCACAAAAAAGTGAGACTGGAAGGGTTGTCTGGAGGTAGTTAATCCAACACCCTTCTCAAAGGGCTAACTTCAAAGTTAGCTTGGATAGCAGTGTATTGTTGAGTTTTGTCAGTCTTCAAGGACAGTTAGAGTTCACAACCTGCCTTTTGCAGTGCTGCAACCCCTCTCAGAGGGAAGTATGTTTTACTTACATATGTGTACTTCTCACCCCTAGTCCTGTGTAACTCCCCTTTAGGTTGTGAAAGACTGCCATTTAGATCCCTTCTTGATCTTTTCCGGACTTTAAAAAAAAACCAAACCGCAAAAAAACAATCTGGTTTCCCGAGTGTGTCTCCTTTATGTCATGTACTCTAGTTCTCTAATCATCTCAGGTATTCTTAGCTGGTCTCTTCAGTTTGACTCTGGTATGAGAAGTCCAAAAACCAGATGCAGTGTTCTAGGCATGGCTTCACCAAGGCCAAGTTGAGAAGAATTACCAAGGCTGCTCAATCAACTGGTTATGCTCTTATTAAATTATTGCCATAATGCTATGCTGTTGACACACAGTCTTTATGCTGTCAAAATTCATAGGTCTTTTTCTGCAGAGCTGTTAGATAACTAGTTATCTCCAGTCAGTACTGGTGCAACATTTCTTTGCCTTTCCTTTTTTTCTCTCTACTGTGTCTGACTTGCATATTTCTTCATTTTCCCTACCACTTCAATGCAGAAGAACTTTCAGACTGCATTAGTCAGTAACCCCAGACTAAAGTCAAGGCAGATAAAATCACTGAGGATCTATTCCAGGGAGCCTTCGAGGCTGACCCTACGCATTGGCTGCCTGCCTGGACAGGCTACCCAGTGAAGCATTTGGTAGGTGAGCATAATAATGCTTAGCCTAATACCTTGTTAAATTATAGCTGTCTTTTATGCTTGTTAGCCAATCAAGAATTGATTTGTGCTTTAGCGTTGTGTGTATCCTGCTTGCAGAGTTCTTTTTTGATTCCTGACAAGTGGTGCCCAAATGAAATGATCCAAAAAAAGGGGCTGTAAAATCCCCTTTCACTCTGAAAAAGATAGAGTTGAATCGGAAGAGGTTCAGATAAGGGCAAGGAAGATGTTTGAGAGGTCTAAAATCAGAAGTGACACGTGATGAATAATTAAAGAATGAATGTTAGTTATCTATTCCAGTACTAGCGGAGACATTAAGTAAGTATTGCAGATACTGAATTCAAAAGAAGCAGGGTATTTTTTTGAGGATTGCAGCAAAGCTACAGAAGTCCTTGCAGTAAGACTGTGGAGCTGCTAAAAACAAATATTCAAAAAGTTAGGATGAATTCATAGAAGAACAATCCATTAGAGGATACTAAATTTTAAAGATGTCTTAAATAGTAATTTAAGGAGTCTCTAAGCCATAAAGTACTAGAAATTGTATCAAATCTTCAGGAGAAAATATCATGACATATTTGGCCTCTATTCTTTTCCCATGTACCTGCTGTTGGAAACCAAAATACTGTATTTGATAGATCTTTGGTTTGAGTTAATGTGATAATTTTTGTGTAGTATAGAAGGTAGCTCTTCTTCTATTGTCTCTTTCTGTGGTTGTTTGGGTTTTTTTGCCTATGAGGTAGCATGAAGATCAGTGTTGGTATTTTGAATCTTAGATTTTTATTTTTTATGTTTTTATTTTTTTTATATTAAAACTCTTAGAGAAAAGGGCATTGTCAGAGCTTCAAGAGTGAAATGAAAAATGCAATATGGGTGCTCACTCTGAGATTATTCTTGCCACTATTCATGATAAGTATCTATGTGGCTTTGTTGACCTTTACGCATCTGAAACTCCAATTCCAAACTCAGTTAAGTATTGTGCTGCCAGTAAATTTTTACGCCGTAACGTGTAACTCTAACCCCCTTTGTTTTGACTTTTCTCAATGAACCTGCTCTGGTATGTGCTTGTCTTCAGCATAGCTTTCCAGGCAGTCTAGTATAGGTATCTAAGCTGATTCTTTTCAGTCAGAGATCAAAGCTAGAAAAAGTCCTAGAAAGCTTTCACAGAGTATCCGTAACCAAATCCGTTCAGGCTCTGGAAGGAGGGTTTGCTGTTGGTTACTGTTGAAAACGTGTTTGTAAATGCACTAGACATGCTGCTCATCCTCAGATTATGTAATCTATCTGACTAAAGCTAAAGTGCTAAGGCAGTTATCAGCTAGCCTCTCTGCTTTTCCTCTTTAGGATTTTATATTTTTTCATGTTAAAATCCTTCCTCTTGAATTCTTAAGCTGCTAATGATACCCTATCAATAGTCCTACTCATGTCAGAATTTTACTTTTCTCATCCTGTGTTTAAAAAAAAACCCAAACAGCCACAACCAAACAAAAATAATAATTAAAACCCACAAGCTGTCCACAAAACGTATGATAACCTGCTTATTGTTTACCTTGCTTTTTAGAATGCAGTACCTCCTCCCTTGAGGTCCACAGCTGACCACCGTATACAATACTAGAGGAAATGTATTTTAATTTATTTTATTTTTTTTTTTTGCAAACACATCCACACAGATAACACGTTCACCGGTTTTCCACAAACTACCAGGTTGTTGCAGAAGCAACATTATTCCATTAGGATACAGGAGATTTTGTATGTTTGTATCAATTGCCTTTAGAGTGACAGGACCACTTTGGGATTGTTTGTGAGCACGCTATTATAGAGAAGAAAAGAGATTTTTACAGGGGAAGTTTCTTACAAGGGTGAAGGAATGGTTTGTGGAATCAAACAGCTGAAACTGAACATAAGAACTATGTAACAAAATTGGTTTTTTTTATTCTTGCTGCTAAATTACAGGTACCTACAAAAGATAACTGCTTCATCTTATTTGGATTATTGCTGAGACATTTGTCTGTCAGGTGATGGCTTTTTAAGATTGGCTTTGACATTTAGAGCAACTTAGCAGCCACTCTGCTTGAGACTGTAAAGACAATGAACTAATCTTGTGCCTTTCACAACAAATAAGGATAAAGTAACTGGAGTGTAAAAGTACTGAAAATAAGATGACTGACCTTTCAGTAAGTGGTTTTGTTCAGTTTCAGATATTGTCTGCTGCATAAATTAAGACTCTATTGAGCAAACTGGAATTACACACACACACCCCCCACACCCCGCCTGTCACCTGGGAAGCTCCTGTGACGCTTCCTTTTCTGATGTTAGTGACTTACGCAGGTTTACAGCTATTGTTCTGAATGTGCAGAACCAAATTAAGAGTTGCAGCTGGTAGAAGATGTTGGGCTTTGAGATGAAGTTCCACCTTTTCAGTAACAATTGAAATCCTCAGCATTTTTTATCAGCCACCAACATGATTGCAGTACCTTATGACCTTTCTAGAATATCTCTGAGAGCAAGATTGCCTGGCTGTGGCTATATGTTATATCTAATTTTTGCTCAGTTGGCAGCTCAACTACTTGG
The DNA here is from genome assembly GCA_025331215.1 of Actenoides lindsayi. Lineage (NCBI taxonomy): Eukaryota > Metazoa > Chordata > Aves > Coraciiformes > Alcedinidae > Actenoides > Actenoides lindsayi. The sequence continues at coordinate 38,680 of WTSP01008584.1, forward strand.
CTTTTAGAAATGTTCGTTAGTTGTCCTGAAAATATAGCTTCCTTTTTATGACAACTCCCATGCACCAGGAACAGCTTGGGATTTGTTTGTGCTTAATTGACATGTAATCCATTCTGTCCTGCTTGTTCCCTGCCAGACATCCATTAAATTACTTTTCAGTCACATTTGGGTTCTTGTTAATTCCAGAATGCAGCAAATAAAAAATAATAATTAAAAAAACCCCAAACCTCTGAACAAAAACCAACAGCTCTCCCCCCACCCCCCCCCAAAAAAAAATCAAACAAAAAAGCCTCAAACCCAACAAGCAAACAAAACTGCTTGTGAATTGCACTCAAAATCAAGACACCCTGCATGGAGTATATACTGAAATAAGCAAAGCAGAGCAAGTGTTATGCAATGTGGAGACTATATTAAAATCGAAAAGAATCTGTATCATGAAGGAAGAGGACTCTTGAGAAATGTTGAGAAACTCTTTATCTGTGCTATTTAAAGAAACTGTATTTTGTTTTGGCCACTAACTAGAGCAGAGGGCTCCACAGATCTGCACAAGCTTAGTATAACTTTTTACCATAGAGGAGCCAGAGTGATTTGGAAATGCCAGTGAAAGAGGGGTTAGGAAGTGGAGGGGGAACAGACTAAGCTATTAATCTGCCTCAGGGCAGGCCATGTGTATCTGCATGGCTAGGAGAACTTCAGCACTTGTTTGGAGATGAGCCTGGGAAGCATTTAAGAAAGGAAGATGGTTTGGAATGTTTTTCTATACCAGTCAAGGATCTTTGGTATATGAATTGATTCTGAAGCTTTCCCTGTCATAACTGGGAAAGGGAATCTGTAGTATTTTCTCCTGTGAATAGCGTACATGGTGTAATTTACTGTCACATGTAAGTTTATAATTCTGCAATAATACATGGTCCTTTCTGGGCCTAGGAGAGGGCTGTAAGATGGACAAGGATGTTAGAGAAAGAATGGTCCTTCAGGATGTTGGAGCAGCTTTTGATTTTTATGTTCGTAGAGATTCCACTCCACTCCCTCACACCTCCCCCCCCCCCGAAGATTGACTGAGGAAATATTTATGGTATGATCTATTCTGCTTAATGGGTGTAACCTGGTGATACTGGAGTTGAAGTGACAGTGCTTGTCCAGTTCCTCAGCTGTGTATAAGTGAAGAACTTTGGCCTTGTACTCTGCTAAAAAGGCTGTGTAGGTGGGCTGCTCTAGAGACATCAAACTATGTTCTCTGCTCTGTTTTCTGAATGTATGAGTTTGTTGTCTTGGTGTTCTCCGCACCCTTTTCCACTGAAAGATATAGGTATGCCCTCGGAAAGACTTCAGGCCATGAATAGCATCTTCTACATCTCTGACAGACTGGGTTAAAAACTCTGAAGAAATGTGTAGAAGGTTAAAAATAGTGGTAGGTCTGTTTTCAAGGCCTTTTTAGCCATCTCTCATCTTCATTTGAAAGGTCGTCTTTTTTTTCCATACCCCCTACTGCCCCAAAGTATCAACCATTGAAGAACCAAATGAAATACAGAAACTTGCTCTTGAGACCTTACACTGAACACAAGATTTAATTGACCACACCTATTCTCCCTGTCTGCCCCTCCTTAGGAAAATGCTAACATTTTTTTTTTTTCTGACTGAGACATGGTTACCAGCATGTTGCTTGCATCAAAATATATAGCTAACTTTTAAAAGTATTTCCATGCAGTATTTTATGTATTATGTATATGCATGAGCGAGTGAAAGGAAGAAGTTGTGAAGGTATCCAAAAATAGAAACTTGAACTTAATTAAAGAATGAATCTAGGCAACATTTAAAGTAGAACTGTGCCTGAGATTCATTCTCAGCTTTGCCTGAAATTTACTATTTTAATAAAATTAATGTGCAGTGATATGCCTGCGTTTTTTGCCTGCTGTGATGGGAAATAGAAATAATTATGAATTACCACAGATAACCTTCAGGGAAAATTTTTTAAACCATGAGTAGAAATGTGAAACAGAAGCAAAAGCTTCTATTGTGATAATAACATTTTGTGCATCTGTGAATACCTGTCAATTTACATTTTATAGTTAAAATGCAAGAATTTACAATTTGAAGTTTTATGCTTAACCTGGATATCAAACAGAAAAGATTCTGTGTATCCATCCTACATTCTGGTGTGCTCATTATCCTCTTAAGCTGATCAAAACCAACTTCTTATGTAACAGCTTTCAAAACCGTGTGTGGTTCTACTGCTTGTTAGGTTTACCTTTCTTCTCAAAAAGTATATTGAATCTCTGTGTTGTTCAAAGGACTATCATATACTGACAAATTCAGATAAAATGTAGCAGGGGTGGAAGCTGTACGTGTACCCTGGGTGATACTTTAATGGACTAAGAAAGGTTTATAACAATAAAAGAGGTTTTAATGTAAGTGCTGGGAATTTTAGTACATTACTGAGCAGTTAATTATGAAGGAAGTAAATGGAAAACACTAGGATATTGGTAAGTACAATCACATTAAAAAAAAATGAAAATAGCATAGTTTTAATTTTTTAGCAATCTCTCAAAAGTAAGCTAGTGTATTCTCTTGATGCCATGTGAATGGTACACTGTATAATTCTAATCTCTGCTTGAAAAACCATTTTGCTTCTCTATGAAATACGAGTATGGATAAGTTCTGCTATAGACACCTGATAAGTAAGTACTCTTAACTGTCCATTTTGTGCATATTTGAGGTGTATGTTTGGATTTGCTGCCTAGAAATCTCACAGGTAGCTCTGTAGTCTTAGATACTGCTATTTTAAAAATATCCTTAGTGCAAACCTGCAAAATTGTGTGATGTTATGAAGATTTATTTGCATAAAAATACCGTTTTGGACAGAACAGAAGCCCTCTTTCTTAGTCTAGTGCTGTATTTAACTATTCTAATTTTAAAACTCTGGTGTGGATTAGGGGATGCTTTGCTTGTGTTTCATTTTGGTCTAGAAGAAGCTGTATATAGATTTTTTGGGGTTTTTGTTTGTTTGTTTCTGTTCAGTTCTAGTTTGTCCAAGACTATTTTACTTGCCCACCCATTCAGAAATTCATTGCCTCTGAAGCATTCCTTTCTTCCATTTCTTTCAATATGTACATTACAGGGAAAACCCACATTTCAGATAATTACATAAGAAGTAATGTGTGGGCAGATAAATGACCGCAGCTGTCATATGAGGCAGACTTTTCTAGAAGGCACATATGGGAGGGTGCATCAGCCTCATCTGCAGTGCAATGTTGCAAAGAAAACCTAATTCCTTGCATTATATTGGGCAGCTATTGGACCTCTTCGTGGTCAAAGACTAAAATGTTACTACAATAAGAAAGTAAAATATGAGTTACTATTTACTGTGTAATCATATGGCTTTTTGTATTTTTTTCACATAGCTGATATTTACAGAATGCAGTGGTAGCCAAAACACTGCCACAGAAAATGTTGGTCCTGATTTATATAAGCCTTTTTGACAGAGCAGGGGAACCATGGGTTGCCTGCCTGTTTCAAAGTAGTAGACTCGTGCCTCCTAGTGAAGTTGCTTCATTTGGTCAGCTTCAAAGCTCTGTAAAGCCAGGCCTGGTTCTTGGGATCGTTTCCTTACAAAGCATCTGTTATTCACAGTGTTTCATTAATAGCACAGTTTCAGGTAACCTCTTTCCTCCCCAGCACCTGGATGACGACACAGTTTCAGGATCAAATTGGATAACAGAAAAGAATGCCCAGCGTTCTCTGTCACAGACCACCAAAACTACCAGGAAGCCTTACTGTGGTTATAAGCAGCAGACTTTGTCCAAAAGAGAAGAAGCGGAACAGGAAGCGTTGCTTGCTGCGATACGGTGGCCAAATCCCCCCGATGGCAAAATTGCTTTTGTACAAAGCACCGATCCCAAACACAGTGACTTTATGATTGTGAAACCCAGTGAGTTCTTCAAGGTGGGTGATGAGTTAGAGGTACTTGTTCGTATGAGGGATTTCGAAGGAAAACCCAAGCAATACGGCGGAGACTACCTGCAGACACGAATTCACTCTCCTCTGCTGAAAGCTGGAGCAACAGGAAGGATTGTAGATTGCCATAATGGCCTTTACAAAGTCTTCTTCACCTTGCTTTGGCCCGGAGAGGTCAAAGTTTCCGTGTCACTTGTCCATCCGAGTGAAGCAATCCAAGTCCTCCTGCGTTTACGGGAAGAAAGGCCGGACAGAGTCTATTTCAAAAGCTCATTCAAGTCTGGGAGGTATTCAGAAACCACTGAGTGCAATGTTTGCTTGCCTGGAGATCTCCCGGTCTGTAACTTCACAGATCTCTACACGGGTGAGCCGTGGTTCTGTTACAAGCCTCGAAAACTGTCTTGTGCCAGCCGAATCAGCCATGCCAAGGGTGGATATCAAAAAGGGCTTCTGACGCAAGAGGAAAGCCTCTTTTTCCAAAGGTAGGTATGTTGTTGAATTGATATATACTCAGTCAAGTTATGTGTTGTGGTTTGTTTGTTTGTTTGTTGGGTTTTTTTTGTGTGTGTATGGGTTTATTTGGGTTTTTGGTTTGTTTTTGGTTTTTTTGAAAGACCAGTTTTAGGTTATTGGTGAAATAAAACAGATTGCCTTAAGAAGAGGTGTGTATCTGCAGGAGCAGGTGTTTGAAGTGAGTTGCTGAATATTCTCTTCCCCTCCATTCAGCTGTGTAATCTTTACAAAAACCAGATGACAACTTGGAGTGTAGGTCTCTCTATATGTTTAATTCAAGCCTGGTGCACCTGTCACATTTCACAAGAGCATGCTATCGAAGTTTAGTGGTGGTCTGGGGAACTGTTTCCTTTTTTTTCTTCTTTTGTTGGTTTTTTTTTTGGTGGTGGTACTTGTTCCCATGCCTACACTTGCAACACCAATAACAATGCTCTGAGATGTATTTTTGGCCACATTTGAACTACTTAAATGTCTTGGTTTCAGCTGGGATAGAGTTAATTTCTTTCCTAGTAGCTGGTACAGTTCTGGACTTTGGGATTTAAGATTCTAATCATGTTGATAACCCAATGATGCGATGTCTACACTAAATCAAGGACTTTTCAGCTTCTCACCCCACCAGTGAGTAGGCTCAGGGGCACAAGAAGCTGTGAGGAGACACAGCCAGGACAGCTGACTCAAACTGGCAAAAGGGATATTCCATATCATAGGATGTCATGCTCAGCATATAAACTAGGGGGAAAGCTGCCTGGGGGCCACTGCTTGGGAACTGTCTGGTCATCATTCAGTGGGCAGTGAGCAACTGTGTTGTGTGTTGCTTGGTTTATATATTCTATTATTATTATTATTACTTTTCCTTCTTTTTCTGTCTTATTAAACTCTCTTTATCTCAACCCACAAATTTTACTATTTCCCCCCCAAGTTCTCTGCCTCATCCTACTGGCAGCAGGGAGTGAGTGGCCGTGTGGTGTTTAGCTGTCTGCTGGGTTAAGCCATGACACTAAAAAAGATCCAGGGTTTAGGCTTATTTTTACACAAAATACCAATTGCTTTTATCCTCAGCAAGTCATCCTACATGTAGTGCAGCGTGTTCCTTGTTGCTCAGTATGACTTTCAAATTTTAAGAACAATTTTAAGTCAGTCATGAAGAAAATACCTGGTGGAACAAACTGCTGAGCAATACTTGTGCAAGTGAAAATGATCTGTGTGTATTATACAAAGTATCCAACTAAGTAAGTTTCACAGTCATCTTTTTCTTCTACATTCAGTGTTTAAAAATAACAACAACAAACATCTCTTAGCGCATGGGTAAGTGTAATAGGACTGCATCTTTATATACCCTCAGGTGAAATTAGATACAACTTCTGTGTAGTGTCACAATCGTATTTGTAAGTTACAGCCTTGCTCTCCAAAAAAAGTGTTGAAGGAAACTGTTTCAGCAGTGTGTCTACTGGAGGCTTAAATTTAGAGAGATTTTAGAGAAGTAGCTCCAAATAGTTTAATTAGCAAAGTGGGTGTGCATGTTTGTAACTGAAGATGAGAAATCAAAAGTAAGTATCAGTGGAATTGCGTTTTGGCTATTTCTTACCAAGTTTGTAAGTGGGTCTTTTGACTTGCTGTGCCTCAGGTAGTTCACCTGTGAAATAAGGCTGATTATTGATTGGTGATATTTCCAAATGGGAGTGGGAAATTTTTTTTCTTGTTTTGTTTTCTCTTTGTTTTGTTCAGCTCTGAGATCCTTGACTAAAGTGGCTTATAGGAATTCCAAATAATTTATTTCTTAAATGGGGAAAAAAAGCATTAGATAGGGGTACTTTTCAAAACAGCATCAAGAGACAGAACAAGAGTATTGTACCAGTTCTCTGCATCTGTCACGGCTGAACTATTGTGATGTGTCCAGCACAAAATGATCACAATTCACTGACGTCTACAGACAAGTATTTCTGAGATCTCTTAGTGTTTAGGAGGATGAGCTTTGTTTCTGTATTCAGCAAATTGCCATCCTACTGGAAGACCTTATTGCTGGAGGTCTCCAAAGTTGGTTGGGCACTGGCTGGTGCTACTGTCTCCCCCCGAGGCAGGACACACCACCGCTAGCCTAGTCTGGAGCTAGAGCTGTGGTGGGTGCTGGTGCCGGGTTGTTGCAAGCTCTGCTGTGTGCAGCGGAACAGGCTGCAGCATTCCAGGGGCTGAAAGCAGTAAGTAGCTCAACAGAGATATTTACAGTGATAAGCACCTATAGAGAGTTGGCAGAGCTGGGAGCTGCTGCTGCAGCAAACCCCTTGGGTGGTTTGTCTTGTGGCAGTGGTACGTGTACCACAAGCTGGGAACTTCCGACCTTTATGGTACATCCTCCAAAGCTTTTACAGACCTCTGGCAGCTCGGTAGCTTTATCTAGGCTTGTGCCAGTAGAAGTGTGCACAGGATTTGTGTCCTAGTGCTATGAAATTTTGAATTCTGATTCAGAATAGCAATAATGATCTCAAGAAAATTAATGCAGAAAGAATTCAGCTATAGGGAGTAAACATAGTAAAAAAATTTTGGGGTGAGTCCTATGTACTTATTTGATGTGCATAAGTGGATTATGAAAAATGAGATTAATATTACCTTCAAATTTTACAGTAAATCTTACCATTGTTTTATTTTGTTCAAGTGATGTAAATATCAAAAGGCCGATACTCTCCAGTGGACCTGATTCAGTGATTGTAAAGCCCAAGGCATTTACAGGTAAAGTGAACTTTATAAGGTTCTTGTTTGTAACTCATAATTAAATTTTATAAAAAGAACAACAGGCATGAGGTAATTGATTTGTTTGTTTTGATAGCATGGAATAGAAATTAACTTTTAAGTTTGTATTGAGAAGATGAAGGCTTTTGGGTGTTAACTGTAATGTAAGTTCACCTTAATAACAAGATTATCTAAAATTACATACATAAATAAGATTTTTAAGAAAAAAAAATAATTTCAAAGCTTGTTCTTTTGCCAAAAGTCTCTCTCTTTTCTAGCATTTACCCATGGATATAAATTGTCTTGCAGTAACTGCTCACCAAACTCAAGTTAATCTAGCAAAACAAGCTCTGTGATGTTTTTTAATTTCTTTAAGAATTTTATCAAACAGATTTTGACAGTTTGTTTAGGTATTACTATCATTTGTGTTACCACAGGATGTCAGAACCTACAGTCGTGCAATAGAACCTAATTGTTCTCTTCCCTGTCTAAGCACAGAACAAAGATACAGTCTGTATTAAGTTAAACTTTGAGGTTTTATCTCGTTCATATCCATGTGCATGCTTTTTATGCTTCTAAAAAGCCTTCATAAAATGTGATACACAGAAAATTACTTCCTGATTTCAATGAATTGGGTTTTTTTAATTAAAAAATTCAATTAAGTTCTTCAGATTTTTTTTTATAAGGTGGTATGAGACTTTAAAGGTAGAGATCTTGATTTGAGCAATAAAGTCTTTAGAGAAAACTGCCTACAGCGTTTCCTGATTTTAGTTTAGCTGTTCACTAAAAAAAGCCCAACAAGGTACTGCTATTAGGCCAGTGTCAGAAAGGGTTAATAGGAGCAGCACAGTGTTCCTTAGGGAAATTCCTTCTAAGAAGAATGGTCTCTGAATAAACAAACTTAGTGTGTTGGTATAGTGATTGTGGATGTATGGATTTGTCAGGATTGATGGCATGCTTAAATTCATTGTTTTGCTGTTATTTTTGAACATACCTTTCTGTTTGGGAATAAATGTAAATCAAATTGATTTTTAAAACTTTATTTTTCTGAAATACGAGCTCTGTAACTATTCAGATTGGAGCTTTCACTCTCTTCCATGAGATCCCAAAGTAATGGCTTTCTGAGTTCTGGAGCAAAACTGCTATGATAGTATACACAGATTTGAAATGCTGGTGTTAGGTTTAGTGTGAGGCACCAAAAAGTTGTTCTAGTACCATTTTTATAGATGTATGTGTAGCTGAAGAGTAAATTTAGAAGGTAAAAAAAAAAAAAGGAAATGTTTTTACATCAGAACTTAAGAAACAAAGAAACTGAAGTTGTGAATTCACATTATGAATTAGTCTTTTATGACATGACAATATGAAGGTTTGAGTTTTCCTTGTCTTTGTAGGTTTTCTGTTTTGTACATATTGGATAAGCCAACATTACTATTTGGTTTTGTTTGGGATTTGGTGTTTTGTTTTGGTTTTGGTGTTTTGTTTTCTCCTCTTCCTTCATTGTCCTTATTGACTGATTTAAAGAATCATCCAAAGATTATTATTTTCAAAAGGCTTTTTCTGTAGTACTTGTGATTATAGTCTTTGTGTTTTACAAAAATAATAGTAAGTGTCCTTGTGAGGTCTGAGGAGGCTTAACATCTACTAATGCAAGACAGAGAATATTGTATAGAAACAGTGAGACCAAAAATGCTTATTAGGAATGGGTGTTAAAAGGTGTTTGTGGTCAGTTTTTTAATTTTTTTGAGTGTTTAGAGTTTGGCTACACCTGTGTTGTCATGAAGCATCTACCAGAGGATGCTTCTGGGCCCTGGAATTCCACTGCCTGTACTCTTACGTAGCTATAATGGTCTCTGGCATGATTTTGGCCATGGCAACATGTGCTTTCCCAAACAGCTGCAAGTTAAGACAGGCCAGGGGCTGTTCTTAACAGGTAGTCTCCACACCAAGGTGGGCAAAAGTGTTTAAAGTGTTTGTGCCAGGGAACAGCTCTGTGCTTGTTCAGTTTAGGTATTTGAATACACACATGGGAAAGGAGGAACCTGTAATGACATCACGGTAATTCGATGTACTAGTTATTGCCTTGGGTACTAAGAGATACATGGCAATGATTGACTGACGTAACCATGAGATTGCAGCTTCTCCTCCTGTAATCTCTGTCCCTTGCTTGCAATATATTGTCCAAGTTCTGCAAGTTTAAATTGGCGTCCTTACAGAACAGAGCTTCCCTGGTATGGTCTAATTTCTTCTCAGGGGCCCAGGTGGTAAAAGGGGAAGGGTCTAGGTAACAGGGAGAAAGTATGAAATCCATGGAATTCGATCCTCTCATAAGCTTTACATTCAAAGGGCACATATAAAATTCTTGGTCATAGCTTTAATTCTGGCATTTTGTAGTTCTGGAGTCCTTATAGTTCAGACTTCAGTCTTCTAGCAAATGTGGTTGGAGCAGGAGGGCTGGGGGTGTGTGTTACTATAGAGAGTAAACTTATATATGTGTATATATATATGTATGTATGTCACTGTTCATACTGTTTATACTGGGAGTGAAGAGATGCAGCAACACAAAGTCAGTACAGAGAGAGCAAGGAGAGGAAGAAGACACTTTATTAATATATAACCCCATTTTATATACCCTAGCCCCATAAGGCGATTGATCAGTGATCACCCATCTCCTAGGGTGATTGGCTAAAGTCCTACAA
>WTSP01008584.1:48666-63125 GCA_025331215.1 Actenoides lindsayi
GAGAAAGGCAGGATTCTCACCGAATATTGTGAGAACCTGAGAAAATCCCTCTGCTAGCAGCTTTTCAGCATCCACACATGTATATTTATTTTTTTTTTTAAGTAGTGGCAGGTTGTCACCGTGGGGTTGGTGTCCTGTGTGGTGGTGGCAGCAGAGGCTGCTGCTGTGGAGCAGCCGCCCGGTCCCTGCTGGCGGCAGAGTCCCCGCTAGAGGGGAGCAGCGCGCTTTGGCACAGCGGGGTGCTGTGGAGACCAGGAGAGGTGCTGGGTCTGGGGATGCTGGGATTCTTCCCAGCCTGGAGGAAGAAGATGCTCTGCTGGTCGTCCTGCCTGTCCTTCTCTGTGCCTTTTGCAAGCATCAAGGATTGAGCACTTCTAAGTGTGAAAGATGCTGGGTGCTTACAATTTATTTTTTTTACTTTATCATTGGAGATATAGTTTAGCTTGGTTTAAATTAAATAGTTACTACTCAACTGACCCTGTCAGTATTTGCAGGTTTTGCTGCAGAAGTAGGGGATGAAATACTTGGCCTTACAGAAGTGTGATGGGTTGAACTTTTTAATGTATGCGCATCTTACTCTTTTGCTTTATTCTAGGGAAGGTGTTTCATGCATTGCTGGTTATATGTCCATTAGGGTTATGGAGGCTGGTGTTGTTGTATGTTAATTTCAAATAATTTTTCTCTTCCAGATTCAAGCAGTATGGACAGAGCTGAAGATCCCATAGTTTCCCCTTCTGGTTATTATTACGAAGACCAGTGGAGGTCCAGAACACACTGGATCCATCATTTTAACAAGTCAGATGATATAACCAAGTGCTTACAAGGAAAAGTAATCCACTTGTTTGGAGACTCTACAATAAGGCAGTGGTTTGAATATTTGACAGCATTTGTTCCAGGTTATTTTTATTTTTTTTTTTAATTTTTTTTTGTAGTTTGGTTTTGTCCTTAAAGACTTTTGCAAAGCTTTATATCCTACACCTGAGGCACAGAGCTGATCTTACTGAATGACAATGAAAAAAACAAAGGAAGAGCAAAGACAAAACATCATCAGAAGTCCTGGCAGAAAGGCAGTTAGTCAAATGTTTGAGCGGACACTGCTAACACACAGGCCTTGGAAATGGGGCCACAAAGTATCTGCAAAATTGTCCTTGTAAAACTTCCCGCCATTGAGGACCACTGCTGTGGCTGTGAGTTAAGGTGGCCACCTCAAGGGCATAGCAGGAAGAACCTTAGGGTGCCTGTGTAAGGCCTTGCAGCATCCCAGTTGCATGAGTGGCTTTGGAATGAAGTAGCAAATGACTTTTCTTACTATTGATTGGTTTGGGTTCATTTCTTGTATTTCCTTTATTTTAACTTAAATAACAGAATTTCAGTAGTCCATTAGGTATTCCTCCCCCACTCCTTACCCCTAAAGCACTTAAATTGTGTTGGAACACAGACTTTGAGACTCCTTAATGCCTACAAGTTCAAGTCATCTTTAAATTAACAGAGTCCTAAAGTTGCTAGAGGGGTTTCCATGAACACTGGATTTGTAGGACAACAGTGACTGAAGGAGACAACTTGGAAAATTCTTTTTTTATGAGAGAGAAAGAGAGAGAAGAAAATAGTTTGGGAAACTTGGAAAAGGCATTGACAGCCTTGTGAAGTTGAAGTGTGCGGTCCTGCAAAAGTCAACACCCGCTAACACTTTGAAATATGCAGTTAGCACATGCGCAACTCTCATCTTCTGTTTCATTTCAGGGTGCTTACAATTATGTTCAGCTTTCCTTGGCTACTGCTACTTTTGCCCTGTGGTCCTAGCATCTTGTTGATAGTTTTAATCTCTTATGCTGTCTCTCGCTAATGCTTGCTCTTGGATTTTCAGATCTAGTGGAATTTAACCTGGGGAGTCCGAAGAATGTGGGCCCTTTCATGTCTGTGGACCTGGAGCACAATATCCTCCTGAAGTTCCGCTGTCACGGGCCGCCCATTCGCTTTTCAACAGTCTTCAGCAGCGAACTGCGCTACATTGCCAATGAACTGGATGGGATAGTGGGTGGGAGAAACACAGTGATAGCCATAACTATATGGTCCCACTTCAGCACTTTCCCTGTGGAAGTGTATATCCGTCGGCTGAGGAACATCCGGAGATCGATTATTCAACTGCTGGATCGCAGCCCCAAGACATTAATCATCATCAGAACTGCTAACGTTCAGGAGCTTGGGCCAGAAGTCAGCCTCTTTAACAGCGACTGGTATTCCTTTCAGCTCGATTCTGTCATGAGGAAAATGTTCTCAGGAATTGCTGTGCACTTTGTGGATGCTTGGGAGATGTCTCTGGCTCATTACTTGCCACATAACTTACACCCAAAAGAGGTCATTGTTAAGAATCAAATAGATGCATTTTTATCTTACGTGTGCCCTCTGCAGACATAGCACAAGTGGGTATCCCGAAGTCATCTTTTGCTTTAGATGAGGTAAAGTTGCTCTTTGTCAGAGCTGTGGGATTATGCTGGATGGTATGGATTGTACTTGCGTGCAGTATAAGTGAGATGGCCTTAATTCTGGATATCTGTGAAGGGTGGTGAAGAGGAGTTGACTGTTCAGGCCATATCTTCCTGCACAGTTGGTTCCATTCAACATTCTAATTTGTACCTGAGATTATTAGAGAGCACCTTAAATTAAATTGGCAGGATTCAATAAGAAATGATGTGGGTTATTAGCTGTAGTAGTCATCTGTACCGTGTGGTTAATTTAATCCATATGACACTGATTCTGTTGCCAGGGTCTTGCTGCTCAGAACTGTGTGTGAAACCTGGGAAAGATTTTGGGAACAGTCTTTCTCTCAATGTTCCAGAGTTTGAGGGATGTCCCATCCAGTTTTAAGTTAGAGAAGCACAGTGTCTGTTCTTGTTTCAAAGTCCTAATTTAGAAATAAGAAGGAATGTACCAAAGTCTCTAATATCAATCAAGGATGCACAATTAAGATATCTATAGTAATAAATTATCAAGAATTTGCTAAAATTTATTAGAGTACACTAGTTAGGCACCCTTGGTGTTTACAGATGGCTGCTAAGTAATACAAACAGCTAGTATTTTAGTTTGGTTTCCTGTACTACTGAATCTCTTCTGAGCTTTGATACACTGTCTACTTCTTGATTTATCTGTAATGGAGAAATGTGTATATTATGACCTCAGTGAAGACACTGTCTCAGGCAGCTTCTGCAAGGTCAAGTTGCAGTCTTGCCTGCTTGAGGCGTTTACTAATGCAAGTGTTTCCCTTCCCTGTAAGATAAAGCTGTTCCATTATGCCCCTGCAAAGCTGGGCCTCTGATACATTATTCCTGTACATCATTCATACATTGTGTCTTTATGGAGAAGCCAAGTGACCTGAATGTACCTGATGATGTTTGGCAATGGGTAATGGTAACTGGCACTCATTAGCGTCAAGGCCATGCAGTGATGCTTCTTCTGTGTTTGGCAGTTCTGTCACTTATTCATGAGCTTTACTGCTGCCTATATAAAAGGTCAGAAAAATCTCACCCAAAAGCTACATGCACTCACAGGGTTGTTCTTCATGCAGATGCTTGATAAATATTTGTGGATTTGCTGGTGTGAAAGCTGGTGGCTTGTGGGCCTCTTGGTGTGCTGTTTCTCGCTGCTAATTTGGTTGAGCCTCTCTAGTTTTATCTAGTAGCGTTGTGAAAACAAAGTTATGGTTAAATTCAGCCCCCACATTAAACAGCAGGGAAGTGTTCTGTGTTGGCTTACTTCAGGTCTCACTCAGACCAAAGGTAGCCTTTACTAGTGACTTAACTGAGAAATGTGTCAAAACGGTATTGGAGTGCTTCTGAAGCAGCTCATCGCGCTTAAGGAATACGAAAGTTGTGTCTGTAAGTGTCCTGGTTTTGGCTGGGATACAGTCAATTTTTTTTCCAGTAGCTGGTACAGTGCTGGGTTTTGGATTTAGTGTGAGAATAATGTTGATAACACACTGACATTGTAGTTGTTAAGTAGCACTTATCCTGAGTGAAGGATTTTTCACTTTCACATGCTCTGCCAGTGAGCAGGTGCACAAAAAGCTGGGAGGGAGCATGGCCAAGCCACCTGGCCTGAATAAGCCATAGAGTTATTCCACAGGATCACAGAATGATAGGGGCTGGAAGGGACCTTTGGAGATCATCTAGCCCAAACGCCCAGCCAAGGCAGGTTCACCTAGAGAAGGTCACACAGGAACATATCCAGGATGGTTGTGAATGTCTCCAGAGATGAAGACCCTACCACAGGACATGATAGGATCATTCCATACCGTGAATGTCATGCTCAGTATATAAACTGGGGGCAGTTGTCTGGGAGGGATCGATTGCTACTCAGGCATCAGTCAGCAGGTGGTGAGCAACTGCATTGCACATCATTTGTCTTTTCTTCAGTTTTCTTTTTTTTTAATATTAATTTTCAATATAATTATTATAATATTATTGTTACTATATTTTATTTTAGTTATTAACAGTTCTTACCTCAAACCATTAGTTTTACGTTTCCTTTTGACCCTCCTCTCTGTCCCACTGGGAGGTGGGAGAGGAGCTGAGTGATCAGCTACATGGTGCTTAATTACTGACTGGGGTTAAACCACGACAGTGAGCAAACTGAGAAGATTAATAAGGCAAATTGGTAGGTTGCACAGAGTGGAACAGTTGAAGTGTCTTCATATTACAAATGTTTTACACTTTGCCAGGTTTGCTGCTCTGTTAGGAAGTTTGTGCTCTTATTGCGGAGTCCCAAGAGAGCTAATGCTACCAGCTACAGGAACAGTGTTTTTTGTGTTATTCATTTTAAAGGACATCTGAGAACTGATTAAAACCAAATGTGAGTGCTTTTATCATGCACAACTCATCAGTAGCATCCATCTACGAACTTACCAATTTTAAATTATATAAAAATGAGTGGAGGAGTAGCATACACTGAAATAGCATTTATTCTTATCTCCTCAAATCAAAATTAAGGAGGTCCGATTTGCCAGTTCCTACTGACAACTGCCTCGTGCAGGATCTTTATTAGCTTTAGGTAACTATTTCTTACTTTAATATGTTAATGGAAATTTCTCCTTTGCTAAAAAGAGACCACACCAATTTGAGTCTGGGAAGGTAAACCACCACAATGCAAAATGACCTGTCATCTTTTCCAGGTGTGTTTTTGAGAACAGGTAGAGAATGTATAAGGCTTTCATCCTGAATAACAAACCTATCCAAATAATTTCAATTAAAATAAGACTTCAAACTTTTACTTTGAAAGAAACTACTTAATTTGTCGACTAACCATTTGGTTTTCCTCATAAAGCCCTATCATGTGTGAAAGTGTTGTGACAGCATGCTTCTTCTCTGAAGGTTGTGGTGCTCATCTCTGCTCTTCAACAGCAAATTTATATTGCTTTTAGCTATCAAGAACAGAGAGAGAAGAACATTTTTTTGGATTATTTGTGTTGACAGTTGGGGGAATGAGAACGGACTGCTATTAGCAAAGATGTCTAATCACTTTCTGGCAGAACCTGTCCCTTTTAGATACGTTAGATTATTTTTTTAATAACAGACTAACTTTTAGGTCATGAAGGAAATTTCCAGTTGCTTTGGAATGTGGACTAATATTTCATTTCCTTGGGCCCTGGAGTAGATAGGGAGGAGAAAGAGAGAAACTGAGCATTCAATCATGTTTTAAGATGAAGAATAGGGACACTATGGTTTTAGATGTCATTCAGTTGAACTACAAATTATTTTTTCATTTCTATCCTTGACTTGCTACCAGTTGCACCAGTTGTGTATGTACTGTACATGGAAACATAGAAGCAATAAAATATTTTGAAATCAGTTTCTTTAAACCTCCAAGCTTCTAAATGGAATTTAATAGGGACTTAGGTGAAGAGATTGGCTATTTTTCAGGTTACTTAATATGAAGCAGGACTGGAGAGGAATTTCTGAGTTGTCAGTTAAGTATGTTCCTTTACATGTAAAAATTTATTTCCCAAGATTTTGCAAAACCCTGTAGTCCTTTTCTTTCCATTTTCTTAACATGAAGGGAAGAAATTTCATTATTTTTGATAATTTCATTCTTGCCCTGAGACTTTTGATTACTAACCTTTCAATTCAGAGGTTTTTGTTGTTGTTTTGTTGTTGTTGTTTTTAATTTATTTATTCAAGATCCAGCTCACTCAAATCCCAGTGAAAAAGACTCTATTTTCATGGTGTTTAACAGAAGTTTTCAGAGCAATTTACTTATTTTATAAGTAAGCTCCATTTTACAGATTAGACAGATACATGGTGGTTTTCTGCACCTGATATTTTAAGAATCTTGTTCATCATATCTTATCATATTTCTTTATTCTGGAAATTTAGTAAAAACATTAGTTGAATTGTTGATGAAAAATGATAAAAAGCAGAAGTTTCCTTTTCTTCACATTTTCAGTTGTTTCTAATTTCACCAGCTATGCAATGTTATTGCAGCTCTTTACAAGATCCAAATTACCATTTCTCTTTGTTCTGCTTGTTAGAGGTAATCATTTAAAAATAACAACTTTGCTTACTAGAAGGATCTGTATGACTTTTTTTATGTACTGCAGGTAACAATTTCATGCATATGTGACAAAAGCAGGAATTTGAATTTGTCTCCTGGGAAGGGTGAGAGTATTGGGGGTTTTGCTTTGTTTTTGTTGCAGAAGTGCAGGTTAAAACATTGTTCCACTCATAATAGCTTGAGTAACAGCAGAAAACTTCAATCACAAATGTGTATTTAATTTATAAAGCACTTGTTAAGTCCAGGTCTTCATGTTTACTCCTGTAATTTAGACTGTTTGAAAGGCTCATGGTACATTTTCTGTTGGTAACAGCGATGGACTCTCTACCTGTGTGTTAAAGAACTTATTTTCAAAGACTTTTTGTTCTATTACATGTATATTGCAATGTGTGCAATACAAAGAAGGCTCTATTATCTTTTATGTCCTGATGTGATCAGAAAGCCATTTTAAATAGTCAAAAAGCTCAAAGAATAAAGTGTTCCTAATGAAGAGGGCAAGTTTACTTGAACTGTTTTATCTGATTTAGTCTCAGCTTATCGTGTTTTCTGCAACCCCTCATACTTCATATTTTTATAGTTGCATAGTAATTTCGTTTGTTTTGCCTATTACATTTTTGTGTTTCATGTTTTACATGTTTCACACTATGGCTTATACATTAAAATCACTCAAGTAGTGATTTTTTTATTTTTTTTTTATTTTTTTTTTTTTCAGATTATACGTATTTGGAGGGGAGTGCTCTGTGCAAGCAGCACAAGCCTGACATGAGACCTAGCACTGATGAACACTGATATTTCCTGTTATCAGTGTATCAGGCCTGACACATGGTAAAAGCTTCCTTCTACGAGGACTTTTGCAACCCAACAGGCCAACAGGAAATCCTTAATCCGCTTAATTTTAAAAAGCAGTATGAAGAACAGAGGAGATGCATTGTGGTCATTGCTTCCCTAGGTTATGAACAGTTTTTACTTGAAGTAATTTAAGAAAGATCAAGGAGGAGGCTGGAGGATGAGGGTGGAGGAATTGGAGGAAAGCTAGAGGGTAGCCTTGGAGTTAGGTTGCAGCCAGGATTCACAGCTGGGAAAGAAGTAGGGTGCACTGCCCTATATATATTTATATAGCACAAAAACAACCTGTTTGACTGGGAAAAATCCTCAAACTACACATTTCTGAAAACTAGAAGAGAGCGCACTGAGGCAGTATTGCTGTGTTTGCTCTGGTTTTCTGTTTCCCCTCTCATTCAATAGTGACCACTGAAGGAGGCAAGCTAGGGGGAAGGGCTGTGGTGTGATCTAGCAGTGCTGCTCTTATTTTCCTTCAAAACTAAGAGCTGAGTTTGCACCCTAGCCTGATATTGCCAGTGCCACCTGCCAGCCTCTAGGTAACTGGGCAAAGGGAAAGTGCCTTATTCCCAACTTTTTGCTCTGGAAAATAAAAAGGAAGTGTGCTGCCATTGTGTCCCACATCTGTGAGCCTTTGCTTAGCCAAAATTCAAGGAAAGAAGGTGCAAAGCAGGGTAGGAAAGAGAGGGAAAGGAAAAAGGGTAAGATGGGGTTGAAGGATGGACAGTGTACAAACATCTTGCTCTGTGACACCAAGGAGAGGAAGGTTAAGGATTTGGTCACATGGAGGTTTCAAAAGGCAGTATCAGTTGTGTGGGACAGACTCCTTTGATACAGCACATTGAAATATATGTACTTACAAATGAAGTAAATACACATTTCTCCAAATATACTTACATATATTTCTCCAAATTGATATATCCTTTCCAAAAAAGGAACAGTTCTTCCCACCCAGGCTGCTTACCCATCTCTTCCTCTACTCACTCCCAATAGCAATGTCATAGCAATGATGTCTTAGGTGCTATTCCAAACTTTCTGCTTGGAGTTGGTTTGAAGCCATGTATTTTAGGGTTTCACATGCTTGTAGATGTGACACATATCACATGTGGGGAACTTCTAAAACAAAGCTAAAATATTTATAATCAGAAGAAGGAGTGCACAGTAAAGCTTTCATCATGTGTCATGTGCTCTTCAGAGCCTGTGGTGACTCAGAAAAGGCATGTAACTCACCTTAGATGGCACAGGAGCTTGAGCCTCATACTGCCAGAGAGATAGGAGGCTCACTGGTACTGGCAAAGAGCCAAGACCACATGGTTTCTGATCTGGCAGGAATGGGGCTTTGTGTGTTCATTCCATGATTTAGCACTGCATCCCCAGTTAGCAGAGTATTACATAACTGATAACATTTACTGTAACATTGACTGTTCTATTTACAATGCAAGACCAATGTATTTGAAATCTAGGAAATGTTTTATCTCCCTGAATCTCAATTTGAGTCTTTCCCGAAATGTTAATTCACAGTGGTGATTGTCATCCAGATCTCAACAGTCATGTAAGGTGACCAAGCTCGTATTTGGGCAGTGACTCTAAAATCCTGTCCAAATTACTGAGTCCTCCTTCACTATTGGTGATACTAGCCTCTTACGAGCATTTTCAGTAGCCTTTTGGGGTGGTATAAGCTGGTCTGCTCTGTGAGTCTGTCATGGTGCATTGCACAGGAGCTTCTCTGTCTGGAATGAGAGAGAGGGATTTAGTAGGAGGACACTAGAGAGTTAAGAGGGTATGAGTTATTTTGTATGAACCTCAGATGCACAGTAAGCACATCACTAAACCCAAGTGAAAGTACAACATGCCCTCCCCCACATCCTGACTGTGTCAACTGGCATGGCCTTAATAGATGTGAATCCTTAACTAATGTGGCCAGAAGAGGGCTTTGAGGCACTGAAAAAGAGCCTGGGATGACTCTCAAATGGAAAACTTAAGCCACAATGTAATAGACTTGGTGGTGGTTTGTTTTCTAACTCCTGGGTAGGTGTGTTTTAAAAACAAATGGCATAAACACCGCTGGATGAAGCTCTTTTACTTGGAGTTCATTTTATAGTGAAATCCATTTGATGACATAGACATTGATAACTCTCAGGTTGGCTTAAGACTGCTTCAGAGAATGATTTTATTGCCCTAAATATTCTCTTAAATCTGATTTACTTTTTTGTCTATGTCACAAAAGTCTCTGGAGGAGTAAACTTTACTGGGGTAGAACAGTCCATTTCAAGTCTGTGTTTCTGTGTTCTTCCATTCCCTTCAACATGTAATATTCAGCAGACTATGTGGTCTGACAGCAAGATCATGCTATGGTGGTCAGTGTTCCCTGTTTAAACCATCCATTAAGCATTTAGTTCTGCCCCTCCACTTGTTATTCTCTCCCTTCCCTGGCCAGCTCTGAAAATGGACAAGTGCTTTTCACTTGGTGTTCTTGTGCTTGGGCCCTCTGTATAATCCTGGGTTGTTTTTTTTTGGTTCAGCTGAATGGCCCTGAATGGCTCTCCGTTTTCACTCTAAATCTGTGCTGCAGGTTGTTTGCAACGATCAGGACTAGTTACATTGGCAAGCACTACTGTTCTGCTGGGGCATGGCAGCCCACGCTGAAGGGTCTCACAAAAGATCTTCTGGGTGGGATGTGCCCATTGGAGTTTAGCAGGTGAGAGGCATGGCAAAAGTACCTCCAGTGAAAGAACCATCACAAATTCATGGGGGTTTTTTTTTCCCCTCTCACCATCCTGTGCTCAGTTCTTTCCACTCCTTCCTACCCTCTGGTTTTCCCTGGGCTGAGTGAGTCATGTTTTCCAGTCCCGCCTGTCCTCTTTCTCTGCCTGAATCAGCTTCTCTCAGGGAATTGTTGCTTGACGCTGGCAAGGCAGCTATTTCTGTCTTTAGCTGTTTCTTCCTTCTAATGGTTACTTCTCTTCCTGCTCCAACTTTATCATTTTCAACTTGAGTATTTTTAGTATTATTATTTGTTTCTGCTGTGTCTCATTTTTTCCTTTGCTTTGATATGTAAAAGTAGAAAAAGTAAAGTTACTTTATGGAAAAAAGATACTGTCTTACAAATCCAATGAAGAAAAAAAAACTAATTAGGAGCTCCAGTAACAAGCAGATATTACAATTATTTTACATTGTTGTAAAATGTGTCCAATATATGTGTATCTCCCAATCTCAACTATTTCGTATCTGCTGTTTGAAATATAGATTCTCTACATGAACAGATTTCTTCCTGATGTTTTGTTGTCCCCCCTTCTTCTGTGCAACAAATATTACTGCAAGTAGATATTTGGATTTCTGACTGAAATAATGATTTTTCATCCTGCCCTGCCACACATCAGCTGTTTGGCCGTGGCATTGTTACTCCACCCTTCTGTGCCTCTGTTTCTTGTCTTACTTGAATTTTCCTTTTCTTTGCATCAGGGCTTGCCTATTTGTACAGGTGAGTGGTGCGCAGGAGGGGTTGACCTCTGGCACATTTACAGCTGATAACAAGAGTCCCCTATGGCTTTAGGAGCCAGCGCACCTGAGCTGCTGTTTCAAGAGGCAGTGACACCTGGGGAGAAGTATATGGAGAAGCTGGATGCGCTAAGTGGTGCTCCAGGTGCTATTCCTGCCGCCTGTCATGTTGGGCCATCTGTGCCCCTCTGGGGCTGCAGCCTCCTCTCTTTGCAAAGAGAGATCTCGGTACCTTGAGAAGGCACCTAAGGGCACCTCAGGTCCCTGCAGCATGCTTTGCTCTATAGTTGTCGTGGGAGAGAGCAGGGCAAGGATCTGGCTGGGGCACCGCTCTGCCTTTCGTTAGGCAAGAGTGAGGGTGCCACAGGTCTTCGGTGAGCAAACAATCGAATACCAGTTCTAGCTGGAACAAAACGCCCTTATTTCAAAGAAAAGCATTGAGTCCATCAAGATTATCAATCAAACATGTTCCAGTGATATAATACATCTGCAAACAGGAAGACGGAGCCTACGCAACACTTCCTGCCTGCAGGGGAAAGGTTTCAAAATCATAATCTTTGGGAAGATGTTCTCTACTACCTTCCCTCTGCAGTTTGCTGAGGCAACGTGAGGGTGGTGGTAAAGTCTAAGGGGTTTCTGTCTGTTTGTTTTTGACACTTACGTTTCAGTGCAGGAAGCACTTGGGATGCAACAGGCAGGGCAACAAGTGGTTCAGTGCTTTCACCTTGTTGGTGCCAGCCTCCAAGAACCATATGCATTGACTAGCTTGGGCAGGGGGAATGAAAGGTACTGAAGCCAGGGAGCATTCTCTCTGAGAAGATTTGGGTGTCCTGTCCTTGCTTGCCATGTTTGATAATCCTGGTCCGTGTCACTGATGAAAGGAGAAGAAAATAGTATGATTCAGATGGATCTGCTCACCTTTTAGGAAAATCCTGGAAACTTCTTCCATGCCAAAGGTTATTGTATCTACTGGAAAAGGTGACTATTTTACATGTGTTACATCTGTCACAAAAGGGGGGGCGTTTGTTGTTTTTGAAATGTTTTAATTTTTTACAGCCCTCCATTTTAATCAGCCTTATGGCTGTATGGAGTTTTCATGCTATCTGACACTAGCCCACTGGCCTCTGTGAAACTTATTCCGACTGAGGGCAAGTTCCCCCAGAAATCCAGGCAGTCACCAAGGAGAGGTGTTTGCCCTGCTCCACCTCCTGAAAAGTGGAGCTGTTTTTTTCTGTATGGGACACTGCATCTCGCTTGCTTCCTATGCAACCGCTATGCAGGCAGCTGCTTTTCCAGGTTACCCTGTAGTGCCAAGACAGAAAAGGGCTGTAAGATGCAGCTTAACTGCTTGTGACCACACAGGCAGCACGGCAGGCAGGAGGTGGGCAAGGAGAAACTAATCCTTTCAGGAAAGAAACCCTACCACGCTGTACACTGAAGGTTTCTCTTTGTTGTAAAGCCTTTTTTCATTGTTCTTGCTGTGAATCTCGTATCAGCATCTTTTAGACACTTTATTTTGGCAGCATTATGCCAGCCTGGGGTTTCCTGCTAGTCTCTTTGGCAGGGGAATGTCCCCACCAGGGCTTACCCCGCCTGGGAAATTCCACCGCACAGAAAAAGTCCAGGGAGCCACGCTCACGACACCCTCCTCCTCCTCCACCCTGCTGCTTCCTCTCACGTGTCATAACATCCCCCCCCCCGGTTAATCAGGGCTGAAAAATAAGTGGTGTGTGATCCTTTGTAATAAAAAGAACCCCTTGAGTACTTAGCCTGGAGCGGTAATAAACCTGGGGGGGCGGGGACTAGTTAGGGTGCCTTTTTTTTTTTTTTTTCTGTTCTGTTTTTTTTTTTTTTCTGTGACCAGAAAGCCAGAGTAAGCAGAACTTTTGTGAGGGAGGGGGGGAAAAACAAAAAGTTTCCTTGCTATTGCTTCTCTGTTTCAGACCATTAAACCTCAGAGGAACTTTTCAATCATTCTCACAGATGTGGCCATAAAGAGCAATCAGCTGCCAGTGGGGTGCAAAGAACTGGCTTTTTTTCCGTAGAGCTAATTCTAACTTCACTCCTCGGACATGAAGGTACACTTTTATCTTTTTTATTTCCTTTACTGTTTAAAACCTGCAATTGATTGGAACAATATTGGTGCTTTTTTTTTGCTTTTTTTTTTTTTTTACTTGTAGCAGCCTTGCAAGTGGCTTTGGTTATAATTGTGTGTGTTTTGGGGTTGGGTGCAGAAGAATGGCTAGCTTTTGGGAAGGTAATGGGTAATAACCAACTGTGAAGAAACCACAATGAATGATGGAATTTTTGAAAGCCCTCACTGGATCTAGGAGCAAAATACACTTAAATAGCTAGGCTGTTTTGGGCACTTCTCTCTGAAACAATCTTCTTTTTTCAGAGGAGGATGTAGTAGCTTTCCAGGGGATGGATGGATGGATGGATGGAAAGTTCTGAAAGTACTGAATGGAAGAAACATTGTTAGTGGAAGCAAATGTTTTGTGTAATCTTGATTACAGTTTATTTCCTGGTAGCTCATCAGTAATTTTGGAATGGCAGAGCATCTTCAGCATACAAGCCTGCCAGCGGCAACAGGACAGGAGTAAACTGTCATGGTGCAGTGTGAGACCACACAGGGAAACATATATAAAAATAGAGATCTACGCCTACTTTCTTGTAGTTCAGCAAAAAGTCTGTGGGGATGAAAAGAAGTAAATTTAATGAACTTAAACTTCACTTTAAAATTTGTTATGCTAAGGGGTTTATTAAACCAAACCAAAAACTTCTTTTCATTGCCTGGTGAGGGATTCTCTGGCTTACCACATGAGGCTGATTATGCCGTACACTGGCTCAGTACCTGTGCCCATATCTGGCAGACAGAGAAGGCAGCTCAGAACTAAACTTCTTGTAGAGGATGAAACGGGGTCTGGATTTTAGACCTCCAAAATCTAGGGACATGTTTGTACCATGGTGTCATTGGAGACTTGCATAGAGCTGGGGACAGGTATCTTGTGAGTACTTTAGACGGAAACCAGATATTTTCATCGGGGACACCATGGCTTGCCTAGAAATGTATAGGGGGCAGAGAAAGGTGATAGCCTGGACTATCCCTCAGCCAGTATGGGTGATCCAGCAGTCAGGGGCAAATGTCACCTAGGGATATTGGGAAGAAAGCCATATTTCTGCTCAGAAAAAACAGTCCAGTATCAGCTTGGTTCCTGAGGCAAGTGATTTCTTTTGGGCTAGCTAGATCTTTTATTGACCTTCTTTACAGCAAGCCACGTGTTTCCCATTGCATTTAATGGCAGTGGACAGGAGGAGGGTGTGTGTGAGGAGGAAAAGCCTTCTGCCTCCAGGGGCCAGACAGCAGCCCAGGGCAGCCAAGCAGGCTCAGCCCTGCACCTTGCCCTACCTGCACCAGAGCCTTGCTGCTGCCCCAGAAGCAGTGGTTGGGATATCATCATCATCAACCAGCTGCTGGAAATGGGTTTCCGGCAGCTCTCCTGGGTACTGGGAACCTTCCCTTCCCTTCCCTTCCCTTCCCTTCCCCTCCCCTCCCCCCCCCCCCCCCCCCCCCCCCC
>WTSP01008585.1:0-13766 GCA_025331215.1 Actenoides lindsayi
GGCGAGGGGAAAGGGGGTTTTAGGAGGAAAATGATAAAACAACCCAAAAAACTGTGATTTCCCAAAAAAAACGGAAAAAGGCAAAAAGAAAAAAAAAAAAAAAAAAAAAAAAAAAAAGAAAGAAAGAAAAAAAAAGATGAACTTCTAAGAAGACGACCAATACAAGATGAACCTGAGAACTGACATTTCTAATTGTACTAGACAGTAACTATTACGGATACAATAAAAATACTACTTTTAAGGCACTTAATCTTTTCCCTCATCTCCCCCACTGCAAGGTTCTCTCTGCTCTACTTTTACGTCTCAGTTTATAAAATTACAGTAAACTCAGAGCAATTTTTCTCAGTTTCTCCAGTTTGTTTGGTTTTTTTTATTTAGAATCTTAAGAATGACTTGGCCAAGAACTTGACATTTTTTCCAGCTGTGTTGGTTGGCCTACCAAAGATACTGCTTTGTCTCACTGATACACCGTGAATTGATTTCCAACACCAGTATCAGACACTGGAGCTTACAGAGGGGCAATGGGATACACTACAGTTAGAAGGGCCAAGCCACTGACCAAAGGAGAATAAGCCTTCCTTCATCTTCTAAAGTCTTCAAAAGTATCTGGAGACCCCCAGTCCAATCACATATATGATTTTTATGGTCTAGCTGGGGTTCTGCACACAGGGGCATCCCAAAGCACTGCAACAATGAAAAGTGTAACATTAACAACTGTCATCATTACTACTACTTCATTACCCAGATGACCTTCAGATCTGTGTATCTAGAGGCCAAAACTCTTCATTTTCCTAGGAAACTGAAACCCATTCTGCAAAGAGAACTACTTTTCCCATGCAGAACCAGCATCACTCTCTCACCTTCTGTTTATCTTGGGAGGGCTAATTTGCCCTGGCTCACACACACAGATCCACAAGCATGCCCAGGTACAAGGTGCCGATCCACTCATGCACAGAAAGCAAAATCCCCCAAAGCATAAAGGTGCATTTTAGGATGCTTCTCTCAGCAAGGAAGCTGGAGTTATCTTATGTTCCATTTCTTTAATATTTAAGTGTAACATAAGTACTACAATCCTGCCTAAATATACGGGGGGAAAAAAATCCATCTACTATCGGCCCTAATCCTTAGATTTCAGCAAATTAGCTCTTGACTTAAGGAGATCACCTCTGAACACATCTCTGAACTGCAGAAGTCATAGTGAGATCAGTACCCCTGTCCCATACATTTCTGATAATATTTCAATAGCCACCCTTGACTCCACAAGGTGGTAAATACAGAGACCAATCCATATCCATATCCATATCCATACCCATACCCATATCCATATCCATATCCATATCCATATCCATATCCATATCCATATCCATATCCTTTTTCACCAGTGCTTACCAAAAGCATTGCACAGCTTTTATTAAGTACCCATCACTTCTGGACACTTGAGAAGAGAGTGAGCTTGGGAAAACTTTTTCAAAAGTGAACTACTTATTATGGGAGGCAGCTAAAAAATTGATTCCCCCTTTCTCATATTGCATGTGGGTGTGGGTGTTTCTGAACTTCACCTCTTCCGTCTTTGAGGTTCAAATTCTTATTTGCAGTTGTTGTGGAACAGAAGCACTAAATGAATGACTTTGCCAGTTCATTTGCAAGGCCTGAGGTCTGTGGTCATTCTCATCTTTAGCAGGAGACCTTTGCAAACTCAGTATTATCCTTTTCTCTTTAGGGTGCACATTTTCATGGGTCTTGAGGACCAAGGGGCACTAGCCAGGCTGCTACAGTTTTCTCTCATTTTGGGCCACAATACCAGTGCGGGGTCAAAAGGACACAATGGGATAGGAGAAGCTGTGTGTAGCTTGGGCTACACACTTTGGGTGGGGATGGATCCCTTCATGCAGCTCATATCCTGACCTGTCATGGGTCAGGAAGGGTTGATAATTAAAATACTTCAGCACAGCAGTAACTGAAATGCAAAAGGGCCAATACTGACATTAAATCTGGCAGCAACTTCAGCAAGTCTACACTGCTCCAAAGCACAAACTGGAGCAATTTTAACTTTGCTTTTTGACAGAAAGAAAGAGCCAAATGCAAGATCTGCACACTGACCCTAGATGTTCAAAACCTTCTAGGGGATAGGGGATGCCTTCGGGACTTAACTACTTCCAAAGAATAGCCAAGACCTGGAGATTTGCCTCTAGGAGGACTTTTGTTTATGGTATGCAGTCATTTAACCATCTTCATCAGAGTTTCCCAGGGTGGGAGCCCTCATTGACTGGAGTTCAACAGACTCGGGGAAGTGCCAACTCCTCTGAATCATGGTCTGTTCAAGGACCAGCGGTTTGTGTTTTCCTGTCTCTAGCTTGTCACGCTGCAGATGACCTACATTATCTGTCTCTCTATTTTTCTCTCCAGATGGTGAGCTCTGATAAAGGCAGGTGTGTTTGAGCAGCCAATCGCCCCAGCATGGGGCATGTGCTCTCAGACACGAGTGCAATATCCTCTTTCCATGCTTTACCACAGGTGCTGCTGAGACAGTGCGGGTGCAGGGTCTGTCCCTCACACACCTGGATTGGTAAATCCAAGAGACAATAACCAGGTAATGCCACAGTTCATCACAGAATCATAGAATCACAGAATGGTAGGAGTTGGAAGGGACCTCTGGAAATCGAGTCCAACATCCCTGCCAGAGCAGGAACACCCAGGGCAGGACACACAGGAACAGATCCAGGCAGGGCTTGAAAGTCTCTGGAGAAGGAGACTCCACAACCTCTCTGGGCAGCCTGTTCAAGGCTCTGTCACTCTCACAGTGAAGAAGAATTTTTTCCTCATGTTGACGTGGAACTTCCTGGGTTTCACCTTGCTACCATTACCCCTCATCCTATCCCAGGGCACCACTGAAAAGAGACTGGCTCCTTCTCCTTGACACCCACCCTTCAGAGATTTGTAAACATTCATAAGATCCCCTCTCAGTCTTCTCTTCTCCAGGCTAAACAGCCCCAGGGCTCTCAGCTTTCCCTCATAAGAGAGATGTTCCAGTCCCTTCATGATCTTTGTAGCTCTCCATTGGACTCTCTCTAGTATTTCCCTGTCCCTCTTGAACTGGGGGGACCAGAACTGGACACAATACACACTTTTCTTTATGCACACCAGGACACCATTGGCCTTCTTGGCCACAAGGGCACATTGCTGTCCCATGGAGAACTTACTGTCAACCTCTCATGGAGCTGCTTTCCAGCAGGTCTACCCCTAACCTGTACTGGTACATGGTGGTGGTCTTCCCTGGGTGTAGGACTCTATACTTGCCCTTGTTGAACTTCACTAGCTTTGCCTTTGCCCAGCTCTCCAGTCTGTCCAGATCTTGCTGGATAGCAGCACAGCCTTCCAGTGTATCAGACACTCCTCCCAGTTTCGTATCATCAGCAAACTTACTGAAGGTACACTCTGTACCTTCATCCAGGCCTTTGATGAAGATGTTGAATAAGACTGGACCCAGAAATGACCCCTGGTGAACACCACTAGTTACAGGTCCCCAGCAAGACTCTGCACCACTGCTCAGAACCCTCTGAGCTCTATTGTTCAGCCATTTCTCAGCATTTTATCTGTTGGTATTTTCAGTCATGGAGGACCTGGTGAGCTGCTCCTGGGCAGATGCCCACAATAAACTAAATGCCAGTCCTAATATGACCATCCTCCCAGAAAGTATCTTTTATAAATAAAGGCAGTGCACAGAGGAAAAAAATGTCCTTGAGTTCTGTTAAATGGAGCCACCAAAATGAGTTTCTAATTGGAAACTTATGAAAATAGCAACTGGGGGGATCCTCTTGGTCAGGCAGAGATAGGGAGGTTTGAAATGGCATGTACGAAACCTTCCCTGGCTGGCAAGGAAAATGGTTGCACAAGTTCTCCGTAAACATCTTTATCTGCAGCCATTACCCAGCAATCCTAAACACTGGATGAGTTCTCCCCATGGTTTCACAATGGGTTTTTTTCTGGTTTCTAGGAACTGTTTTCGAGGAGAACTGCCATTCAGCATATGAGAAAAATGTGTGAACATGGTACAGAGTCAGTTCTTTTTCCGCTTGCACATTCTCCTGCCACAGGAATACAAACTATCACGTCACCAGGTACCCTACTTTTCTAAGACTTTCCATCCAATACCTAGAAGCCCATTACAAACAGGAGTGATTTTACTGTGATTTCAAAGAGCCCTGCCCAGAGGGAAATGCAGTTTCTGTGTTGAGCGTAAGAAAAGGATGATTGAAGGGGTAGTGTGAGGAGAGTAAGGCACATCTTTCTTAATGCCCACTACAATGCTTATAACAATGCTTTCAACAATTCTGTCTCTGTCTAGTAGTCTGAATTAATCTCTTCCAGACAAATAGACTAAGGAAAGAAAACAGAGAGGACAAGAAAGTACAGAAAAAAAAAAAAAGAAGGAAAAAAAAAATGCCATTTTAAATCACTGGCCCCAACTCAGCATGTTATCATTTTCTATTGCAAGGAGCAAGTCAAGCAAAATCCTCATTGACTGGTACTTTCTACAGCTCCACAAAAGCCAAAGGCTGTGGATTTTGCAGCTCTTTAAAGTACAGGGGGAAATCCCTGCCAGCACTGCTGCAAATCCCTGAGCAGTGCAGGAATTGCAGCTCAACACGAGGTGACTGATCAGCAGTGGGACAGAAGCACAAGCTGGATTTTCAGTTCCGACTTTGAGATCTAGCTGCCAAACAGCATTGCAAAGAAAGACCTCTGGAGATTTCTCATACTTTTTTTTGGCTTATTCTCCTGTTGTATTCATCTTAACAGAAATCAGCTGTTCGCCTTCTCACTTGTACAGTATTTGCAGAAGCGACTTTTGCATCTGGCCTGGCTATTATTAAAAGATGAGAACATCCTGCTCTGCTAGGAGAACACCACTACTGGCAACACAAGGACAAAGATCTTTTGCATCCAGGTTTCCCCGAGATCTGTCTGGATTATTTGGGATTTTTTTCCCTTCTGCCACAGCCTTTCCTTCCTATTTCCTGACATTTGCTAACAAGTCTTGCACACCCCAGACAAGGGATAAAAACTGTGCTTTCCTGAGCTATCCCACAGCATTTGGATGCAGCAGCACCATTTTCAGCTACTAAGGACTTCTTTTCCAACGGAAATGAAAAAGTAAACAAGCCAGAGGGGTGAGGGGTTGCCTTGGTGTTTAGGCTCAGACTTTATTTTCAGGAGTGCTCGAAAGTCACATCCTGAAGCAATACAAATGAAGAGCTGGAAAGCAGTGGTCACTAAGCACTCGACTCCTATAGATGTGCAATAAAGTTTTAAACCCTTACTGAGCCCTGTGTGCCCAAACCCAATAGCAGGGCAAAACCCAAACCCAAATCCAGAGGCTGGGGAAAAATTTCACCAGTGGTACTTTGGGAAGTTGGGGGTGGACATTAGGAGAAATGTGGGAATGGGATGCTCTGCTGAAGCCCTGGCTCCATCTCCATGCTTGGAAGATAGCAAGACCTGCTGGGCTCATCCATGTTGGGCGGATCTGGTGGCGGTGGTGCTGCATTAAGCCTCCCTTGGGTTAGGAGACCCACAGAGACCCCTTCCAACCAGCATTTCAGTGACCCTTTATTGTTAATGCCCACATTTAGGGGTTGGAAACTGCTGGGAGTCCAAAAATGCAGGGCTATTAATAGAGGGACTTCAGCTGATCCCTACTGGCGTAATCACCATCCGAATTTGGCCTTGCGGTGAACATTAATCACTGGCAAGTTGCTGCGGCGTATCAACTTCAACATGGGTTGTTTGCTTTTCTCTAAGTGTTGGGACATCCCGCAAGCTCCAGCTGCTCATCCCGAGAGGGAGCGGCTGTCTCCACGGATTGCAGCGATCTCTGCTTTCCTTCCTGCCCCACCGCAAATCCCGAGTAAATCTGTTGAGACAGCACAACTTGGCCTTAACTCCACATTGTTTTTTGACCAGATCAGCAGTCTGGAAACTGGGTCAATTTTTTTCTAAACATGTGGTTTAGAAATGTGCTGTTTCAAAGGACGCTATCCAATGGTATGAGACCAAACATTGGATTTGTAGTAAAAAGAGCTCAACAACAACAACAACAACGAGAGTCGAAAGCTCTCTATAAACAGTGAGTCTATGGGACACCCTGACAAAGTAGGGAAATAGTAAATTCACTGTTCTATATTTAGGGAAACTGAGGCATAAAAAGAGGAGTCCAAAGCTGCCTGGAGAATCACATAGGATGCTGAAACTTCCCAGACACAGAACAAAAGCTAATTTGTCTCATCTTTACAAGATCCTAAAAATACAACTATAGGGATTTTATTTTATTCTCTCACCCAAACTGCAGTAGGGAAATTTCAGGGCACTTGAATTACCAATGAGGGAAACTCAAGTCCAGTTGCTATTTAGGTAACACAGTCAACACTAGAAATGCAGGTTGCATCTAATGTAAGTAATATATGCAATTAATCTGCATGAAAGTAGCAGGACAGGCCAGAGAATTTCAATTTTAAATTATGTCACAGGTCCCAAGTTACTTTGCTTGCACTGCATCAGATCACCAGATGCTCTTGGAAGTTTAAGCTTTGCTCTCATTGTATCTTGCCGCCGTTATCTGTTACTGGAACCAACAACCTATTGCCAGAGGGGTAAATGCCAACATCCCTCCCTTCAAGGCCATGTAAGTATCACAAAGAGACACCATGGGAACAGCTCCATGAATCCCAAACTGATATTGCACCAGTAATCTACATATCATAATTACAGAAAGCCAAAGACAGTCCTTTTGAGTGCTAAATAGTTGGGCTTTTTTGCTTTAAGCTTGTGCTAAAACTTTTCCTCAAGACGTTGAATAGAAAGGCTCAACCTGCTCCCAGTATTTTATCTGCTGCAGTCTTCTCCATCACCTATCCAAAGATTATGGGTTTCTAGTGGATTTGCTTATAATTTTAACCCATCCAACAAATATTTCTGGTGAATAACACTCTTGGGATGTTCTCTGCAAGCATTCAGCCAAGTGGTGAGCGTCTGAGCTGTAAAGCTGGTCTCCCACACAGCACCATGACCTCCTCTAGGCACATAAAGGATCTAGTGTGACACCCCCTCCCCCACGTGCTGCAGATCACTACTGTGACTTACATAGAGCATTGGCCGTCTGTGAGCTCAGGGGGAGGCTTTCACCCCAAAATACTGATTCATTTCCTCCTGACCACGCAGAGGTAACTAGACGGTACATGTCAACCCTTGGGTATATGACTGAGGTGATTTCCTCCTTTTCCCCAGTAAACAGCTTGATGAATTATTTTTTTTTTATTTGGTGCCAGCACAGGGCTTGGTGCTGAACCATAAAGTCAGATCCTGCTCCTTCTCTCCCCCACCTTTCGCCGAGAGCTTGTTCTCGGTACAAAAAGAGGCTGATTTAGGCCTGTGGCAGCCAATACGTGGCTGCTCTGAGGCCCTCCGGTGTTGCTCCCAGCCACAGGAAATTAAAAAGTTAAAACCGAGGCCAGCAGGGAGAGGTAGCGTTGAGATGCTGCCTGCTGCACGCACACCCGCGTGGGCCTGGCAAAGGCCTGACTCCAGCGATCCAGAGTTGATGTTCAACCCTGACGACCCAAAAGCAAGAAGCTACGTAACGACACAAAAAGATGGCGAAGTCAACAGTCACCGCCCCTTACGAGCATCTTTAAATCTTATCTCCTAAAAGAGTGTTGAGTTTGAGCTCTCCCAACTGCTCCACGTGTGTCAGTACTGGGCAGTCCTCCATGCTGACCAGCGCTGGCTATTTCACCTTGCGAGGAATTGATTTCAAGCTAAAGCGAGAGAATGAGAGTCACCTTCTCAAGCTGCAAAAGGGTAAATGAATAAAAAAAAATAAAATCAGAAGCGACACCCCCAGCACGTGGTACAATGGGAATTTCTGTACTGTACGAGGGTGATGGTTTGACTCTCAAACCCTTGTGCTGACCATGTCTGCCACAGGTATCGCAGAGAAACATGCCAGAAATCAACAAAAGACAGAGGAATCACAGTAACACCTCAATAACCTGCTTCTGTAAGAATTGCATCCTGTCCAATCTCCTTATTCAGATTGGTTTTAGCTGAATATGTGTTATGTGTATGGTCACACAAGCAGTTTCTAGCTTAGACAATAACCTGTAGCAGATAGCTCCCAGCCTGACTCACCGGGGCATGTGATCATTTGGATGGGACCAGGGGAGGTCTCCAGCCCAACCTTCTACACAGGCAGCCTCAGCTCCAGGGTCAGACCAGCCTTCTCTATACTTTACCCAGTTGCATCCTGTAAACCCCTAAGAACAGACAGAAACAACCTCCCTAGGCCCCAGTTTTACCACTTGACTATACAAAATGGTGAAAATCTGTTTATTTTCCTTTATGAGAATCTGGACTAAGTAACCAAGAATATAATGAAAACCCCTCTGTGCTCATGACTAGATAAAATGGAGTAATCTGTGTACCAGAGGGCAGCAGAAAGTCTTAGCACTGATGTTCATAGCATAAGTCATCCCCCCCCCCCCCAAATGATGTATATAGCAATTACAGCACAGAGCATGGACTGGTTTGCTTGGTTCCTCACTCTTGAATAAAGCTTCCCTAGAATCAGGACTCAGATTATGGGCTGGAATGAAAGGACCCTTGAAATCCCCCAAACATTATCTCAATTTTCAACCACCACGCAAGAAATGTGTAGGTTCATGGTAAAGCCAACAGAGCCCACAAATCAGTATTAGTGACTTTTCAACTTCAAAGTAAAAAGTTCCTTGAAATGATCAGAACATGATGACTCTCTGTGTTACTATTTCTCTTTTGCAGACTCAAGAAATAGCTAAAAAGGATAAGAACTTACTATGAAACCAGGCTCAAGCTTGCAAACAACTCCTGTCCTTTCCTCTCCTCCCACCTACAGACTTGGGTGAACTCAACCTCACCTGCATTAGCTGCATCTTCTCCTACACCTGACACTTAGACTGAAGGAAAAATAGCCTCCTCCCCAGTCTCCTCCCTATCCATGTATCTCTCGCTGCTTGGAAACTCTTCTTGCCTCAGGCCATGCAAATTACAAGATTATCTGTAACTGCATTTCTCAGGTCTGACCAGGAAGAGGTGGTGATAGCACAACCCCTCATCCCGGAAAAACGCCATAAACCCCAATCCCTCCCTGCTGGTTTGGAAATCTATCCCAGCTTTTCCTATACTTCAAACTCTGTCCACAGCGCTATAGCACCAGAGAGTCCCAGGTAATGTCAGTTGTTAGGTTTCAGAGTTAACGATCTAGCAAGGTGAATGGAGCAGTTTGCATTCCTCTAAGAGACACAGGTTTTGATAGTTTGCAGACTCAGGAAAAGAAGCAATGTTTGCGATCGGGTTTAGAAGGTGTTCTTTACCACCCACAGCCCTGGAAACTTGCTTTTTATATTTAATTGAAAACTGAGGCACTGCAGAAATTGATGGGGCCACCATGGAAGGGCCAGTACTCTGTCCTACCATGTACTTACTTTACCCTGCCTGGTGCTAAGAGGAGACAGCAGAAGAAAAAGAAGCATAGAAGAACATTAACAAAAAAAAAAGCCATTTTATTGAAAATGAAATTCAAACTTCAAATTAATATTACAATCATGAGAAAATGCCAAACAATTCAATTTACAGTTGCAACATACAATACAAATAGTCCCTTTGAAGTTGAAGTAAACTGATCCACAATCATCGTCTGTGGCATAAAGCGGAGTGTGTTTGTACAATATGTGCATGAAAAGCAAATCTCGGGTGACAGCATTTGAAAAAAAATAAAAAAATTAAAGCTTGTATTTACACAAAATGCTACAAATATTTTGTTCCAGCGGAAATTCAAGACTGGTAAAGCATATTTAGCAACCAAAAAAAAAAACCAAACCAAACCAACAAAAAAAAAAAAACAAAAAAAAAATTGGAATGTCACTCATATTACCTAAAACAAAAGTTACTGTTAAAGTATGGTTTTGGCTGATATACTTAAAAAGTACTGCATTAAAAAAATAAAACAACAAAAAACCAACAAAAAAAAGCAGAGTTATCTGTAAACATGGAAGTAAACAAACATCTAAAAAAGTTCTCAGAAAATGTTAAAATGAAATGCATTCTATTTAAAACAACAAGAGACTCAGGGGTTCAGAAAATGGGGCTTCTTTGAGCTCATGGCTGATCCAGGTTTTAATTATTGCTTTTGCTCGTGGCTTGTCGGCCGCGTGCAGCCCGGTGCGGGGCTGAGCTTTGCTTTGCCAAGTGTGAAAGTGCAAAATTTTCCTCACTCAAGATGGTACCTGTGGAAAACCAGTAAATCTTTGCTTGGGGGACTGCTGGCAAAAAAAAAAAAAAAAAAAAAGTTCAATGCTAAGAAAGACACAGCAGCTGGTCTTTTAAGTGACACTATAAATGCCACATGAATGATGCTGCAGGTTAAATCATTTTGCTTTACTCATCCATCCCGACCCGCTGACCCTGATCTGGTTACCCATAGGAGGAGAGAGAGGTGGCTTTAATCCTCCGTTCGGCAAAGGGGACATTGCTCCTGTTGTACTGGAAGTAAATCTTTGGTAGGATAAGAGAACTGGAAAGTTAAAAAAAAGGCTCTTTTTTTATCTTTAAATCTACACCCGGTGCCAAAGATTGCCACTCACCAAGGGGAAGGGCTGTCGTACCTTTGAGAAAACTGCTCTCAACGCTAAGCGCCTTGCAAAACATCAAATAATCTGATGCAATTAACTACGTAGTGCTGATGGGGTTTGGGGTTTGTTGTGTTGTGTTTTTTTTGGTCTGAAATCCTGATTCAAGAGCATTTCTAAGGGAACTCAAAAGCATGTTCCTAAAGCTTTGATGAGCATCTCTGCCTCAGCCTGTACAACTCTCTCTGCCATCGGCCTGACGTACCGGGAGAGATTTTTCCAAAGGCATCGGGAGGGTTCAGTAGCATCGGGGTCTACTGGGAATTGAAGGGGTTGGTGCTCCTCCTCCTGCAGGGACTTAGAAAATCCTTTCCTTCCTATCTCAAGCAGGCTGAGCCAGACACCTGCCCACATGGCTGGGGAAGCTGAGGGCACGGATTGGGCACACGTGCCTTCACCGGGAGGAGAAAACGTTTGCCATGTTTGTCCCTAATGGTCCAGTAGAAAAACCGCGGGGACACCAACAGTCCTGTCGGTACTGAGCAAAACAAAAGTCTGGTCTGTGCTGGATTTATCCAGAAACAAAAACCAAGTGCTTGAATTTTACAACAAAGTCTTTGGGGAAAAAAAAAAAAAAAATCAAAAAAAAATAAATCTGGGTTGCTGCCTGCAGCCACTCTTAACAACATTTCAACACAAAAGCACCCTAAAAATTACTTAATATGCATACAGTAAACCTTAAAAAGCCCTTCTCAGCAATAACAAATAATGTACAAATATAGTACCTTTTATTAAATAGGAAACAGCTTGCACTGGCAGTACATCTTTTTCTCTTGCTTACTAAACAAAAAACAAAACTGAAATGTGTAACCAGACACTGGCTTTTTAAGTGCTGCTGAGACTAACAAACGTATTTTACAGTTACAAATAAATGGACAGTGGTATGCTTCAAGCTACCACAAACCAACAATAAATAGAATCAATTACAGCTTCCATCTTTGAAGGAAAACTAAGTATTAGAAGGAAAAAAATAAAAAAAAAATAGGAAAAAAAAAAAAAGTGTCTTACTTATACTTTAAGCATACTTGGTATACAACCTTTAGAAGGCAAAGACTTTTTTTTTTTTTTTTTTTTTTTGGGTTTTTTTTTTTTTTTAGAGGACGTCATCACGCAAATCGGAGGGATGTACCACGCTAAGGCCAGCTCGTTTAACAGCTTCGCTACGAACGAGCGGTGAGGGTGTCGTCCAGCTCCGTACGGCCATGCCCGCCGTTGATTTATTGCGATACTCTCCGCTGGAGAGTTTGGCAGCGGGCGGGTTGGTTAAGGGTTTCGGGTGCAATTTGCTCTCCCTGTATCATGCCTGGGAGCCCCAGGGTGGCTTTTAAGGTGACTTTTTTTTTTTTTTTTTTTTAATCTTCAGCATTTGCAGAGGTGAGTATCGCTGCCCTTGGGCTCCTCTCTCTAATACGGCAACAGCCACATCAGCTTCAAAGCCAACACGGCATCCTTACGGGTCTAGCATTTAATGCTACCAGGCGGTGATGTGCTACCAGGCAGTTTCTGTCTCAAGTTTTGAACCTTTTAATTCCATCGAGTGGGCTGAAATTGCAAGGGGAAGGGAAAAAGTTTCACCAGTTCTCCCTTAATCCCATTTCTGAGATTTTTTAACATTTCATTATTTGTAAAATACGGGCTTTGAAATGGTTTTGATTTTTCTTTGGGGGGGGGGGGGGGAAACCCAAGCAAACAACCTGTCGAAATTCAGATCGTGCTGTCAAAACAGTACATTTTAAATATGAATATTTTCAAATTTTGAAGTTCTGAGAAAAATCCTGGGAGAAGAAGAAATTAGGGGAAGGGTGGAAAATATTTCACCCTTCCTACCATTTTTTCCAGTGTCTCCGCAACTACTGATTAAAAGGCAAGACTGTGTTGAAGGCAACCAGACAGCTAATAAAAATATTTTAAACACAATATTTCCTTCATAAGTTATATAAAAAGATCCTACATCCAAAATCATTTGATGTGGATGCAATTGGGTTGGGTTTGTCGTTTTTAAGTCACATTGTAAACTGATTCACACTGGAACTACTTTTCAGAGTTGAGTAAAGGTTTGAGGTTTACACCATTGCAGAAATGTACTAAATAAAAAAAGTAAACAAAACAAAACAAAAAAAACCCCAAAAACACTTTTAGAGACCGAAGTCAATATATCATTACATTAAGAAACGTTTAAAGGGTCCAAATGTCATTAAATAATCATAAATATTCTTTTAAAGTTATATGATGATTCATGTTAGCAAACAACCTCAAATTTTACACATGTATAATTTAAAGAAAAAAAAAATAAAAAAGAACATAGCCGAACACAAATACTATGTATACCATTTTGGCTCTAGTTATATATATTGCCATTTTCATATTTTGCATAAGTAATAACATTTTGTGATTTTTTTTTTTGTTTGTTTTTAAAGGTTTTGGTTGTTATTTTTGGTTTTTGGCTAATCGAAGGCAAAACGAATGGATGCAAAAGCAAAAAGGAAACCCCAGGGTTCTCTAGCCTAACTTGAAGACTTGTTCTCTTTAAATACCCATGAACAAACCAAAAAAAAAAAGAAGCAACGAGCACAGAGAAGTTCCAACCGTTATCTGCAGCAAGGCTTGGACAGAGTTTTTTTGGAACAGATGTTTTCTCTGAACGTTTTCATCTGAACGTATCATGGCAAAATGGAAGCAACCGGATCTTTGCTCTCCTTTTTATGTGCACCAATACAAGCCAGTTGAATTGCACTACAGGTGTGAAGAGGGTCCCATACGTTGTATGATTGCAACTGTATCTGGAGTTCATAGTTAGAGGGGGTTTTGTATTTAAAATTAAAAGGGAATGCAGCCTTTGCCTTGCATCATCATGCTTCTCCTGATAGCTGGGGAGTCCGTTCTCTCCTCATTGGCAAAAGAACTCACTAGTTATTACAACACTTTAGACCATGAAAAATAAAAAGAATTAAAAAAAAAAAAAAAAAAAAAAAAAAAGGGGGGGGGATTTTTGGGGGGGTGGGAGAAAAAAGGAAAATTTAAAAAAAAAAACAGGGAAAAAGGTTT
>WTSP01008585.1:24421-108696 GCA_025331215.1 Actenoides lindsayi
GGGGGGACACACGACGGGCGGGGGAGGGGGTGCGTGCGCGCGGCGGCGTCGACGGGTGGTTGCCATGGCGGCGGCGACGACGGGGCGCGAGGAGGGGAGGGCGCCGCATCCCGCCACCACCCCGCCCCCGCCGGGGCCCCGGGCGGTGCCGGCCTCTCCCCGGTCAGGCTGCGGCCTCTCTGGAGCGGGCTCGGCCTCGTCCCGGCGGGGGGGAAAAGGGAGGGGTTTTCCTGGCGAGTGTAAAACAAAGGAAAACCTCGCTGCGTCGCCGGGGATGGCGGCGGGCGCCCGTTTGCCCCCGCCGTCAGGCCTGCGTTTGGCAGCCCTCGGAAGATGTCGGCGTTAACCATCGCGGCGGGCGGAGAGCCTCGCCCCCGGCAGCCCGCCGAGGTGGGAGCCGAAGCGGCGCAGCCCCGGGCGAAGGAGGAGGGTGTGAGCGCGAGAGCCGAGCGCCGGCCGCGTCCCCCGCGTCCGTGTTTCCGCTGCGTGTCGGGTTTAGCGGGTCAGCCCGCTCAGGTACAAACCTCACCCGCCCCCCACCATCAGCTGAGGAGAGGGAAAATGTGCGTTTGTCCTGCGTGGGCACGAAGGAAGGGACGTGACACCATCTTTGCTAGCAGGCTTCATCGCTTCTGTGTCACAGTAAAGGAACAGAAGTGTGGATTTGCCCGTTCCTGGGACCAAAGCGATACCTGGTGATCAAGGGCGGCTTCACCGGCCGGCCCCACCCAGCTTGTTTCCTCTGCGGAGGTTGAACGTTGCCGAGCGTTTCTGACGCGCGCGTCGCAGTTGCTATGAGCAGTCTGGGCCCTGCGAGGGGTTACAGACCTTCCTAAGAGCAGCGTTTCACGCTTCCCGCAAGCCCAGCCTCGTGTCCCTGTTGCCACCAAAGGGGCCGTCCTGCCTTCCTCTCTGATCACGGCCGTGCTTCCCTGTTTGTTATTTACACGGCAGTAACGCTTGTATTGCCAATCTGGCAAGGCGAGCCTGGGATCTGATCTGGTGGAAAATCAGTTAGGCCCCTCCAAAAAATGACCCGTATTCAACTAGATCAAGTTCCTGAGCTAGCTGACCCTGCAAAGCTGCTGCAGGCGCAGGAAGGCAGAGATGCGGGGCCAGGAGATCCCAGCAGATCCAAGCTCTGTTGCCGTGTGCAGCTGCACCACTGCAGTGACTCCTTACTGCCGGACCTGCCTTGTGACAGCTCTGAGGGTGTCCCACCGATGACGATCTTGCGATCGCTCCCAGTAATGCCACATCATTTCTCCGGAAAATGTCAGTTGTAGTTACCTTAAGGTAGCAGCGTAAGGTTGTATCGCGCAATAAGGTTCTCAGAAATGTTAAGTGACACAAGTGAAAGAGCAGGGATTGGAACTAAAAGCTCACAGTGCCTCTTAAACAATACAGCATGTGTGAATGTGTCACTCATATACGTACAGATCTTGCTTCCCTCAAAATCCTGTGGAGATTCTTACGCCTTTGTGAGTATTTTAGAACCGGAGCCAAAATCGTGATGAATTCATACCAGCTGCAACTCTGGCTTCCCCTTTTTCCAGTTTTCTTCAAACTTGCCTGCCCATGACATGAATTCCTGCTGTTTTTTCACATACCCCAAAACATAGACTCTGTGCAGACTTTACAGAGCCCAACACTTCCTGGGGAGAGCAGATCACAAGCAGCCTGCTTCCAGCACCACCATAATCTCCCTTCCCACAAGACTATATGCTTCTTATCACGTTAGGCAACACATTAACTGCTTTGTCTGAGGATCCTATCCCCCAGCTAGGAGATTGTGACACAGAGAAGGTTGGTTATTTACTCATAATCTCTTATTTGTTTGGTTTGGGATTTTTTTTTTTTTTCCTAATCCCTGTTTTTAGTAATGCTTGAGTTGAGTGGAGCTGCTTCCTCATGGCACGGGGTATCCATACTACCTCCGATCTTTCTTTGAAAAGTAGCTGCTCAACAGCAGAGCAACACCAGTGTCACCCTAGTTGGATTTCTCAGAGGGAAAGTTTGATAAGCATTGGTTTACAGTTTCCCAAGATCTGCTAAGCAGGAAAGGAACCACATCTCCAGGTTCCTAGCCCTGCCTGCTAGGTATACATAAGGATCATAGGATAATACAGGTTGGAAGGGTCCTTAGGAGGTCATCTAGTCCAATCAGAAGTTCATAAATTTGTTAATAAGGGAAAAGAATGGCAGCAGAGAGAGTGAAATTTCATAGCCTTTCATACTGCTGCAGTCAAACTCCAGCAAATCTGGCTGGAGTGATGCAAAAAATACTGCTTCCCTGACCAGCTATTCTGCCTCCTTCTTGAAGGTTCCTGCCTCCACAGCAGTCCCTGGATTGGAAAATGCTGATGTTTCTAATCCATTTACATAAAAATATGACATTAAAGTCATCTTTATGAGCAGTTTAAGCTAATTTGCTGTGCCTTGTATTGAAGCAGCTGGGACTGACTCTGCTGAGAGGCAGTAATCTCAGTCAAAGAGAAGGTAAGAAATTGCTGGGAGGAGGTGTGACACTTTAAGCCACTGAAACTTGTTCTACTATATTTTCATGGCTTTCTTTTTTCTTTTTTTTTTTTTTTCTTTTTTGATAGAGGCTATAAACCTAGCAGTTCTGGATAAGACACGATATTGGTGGGTATCAGCAGCTGTGGTTAGGGTGGGCTTCAGCTACATTGCTGGAGAAGACCATTTCTCACAGCCAAACCCCAGAGACTTATCATGCCCCTTTCCAGTGATCTGCAAATCTGCCAGCAGAGGTGATTGTGTACCCTCTCTCTCTGATTTATTCTAGTCAGTTCAATCAGGAGCTGATATAAATTAATGTAACTCTTTTGCCATAAACATTTGATTTGGTTCAGAAGTGTCTCTTCAGCTAGAGTAATTGCAGCCACTGTGAGATAAGTTTTAAGCTATCCACTTTTAGGGTCTGTGTCAGTTTAACAAAACTGGTTTCTGAATTGATTTGGTTATCATTACATAAATTCTATAGACTCTGTCTCACTCAGGCAGCTGGCACAGGCTTTTAGCACAAAGTAGCAGAGAGCTTCATTTATAACCTCCTCCCACACACAAAGTTCTGCAGGAGAAGGTTGAAAACACACAAGATGTCTATGAATTATGAACTGCCCTTTGCTTTTGTCTTCCCTTTCCCTTGCAGTTATTTTTAACTAGGCTACAGGAATTACTGTGCCTTCGTAAGAATAGTTAATGCTCGCATGCAAACATAAGTCTTTACCAAAGGTCTTACAGGCTACATTTAGAAATGGAAGGTGAAAACCAACAGGGAAACAATAGGGAAAAGAAGGTGCCTGTTACATATTCATGGGCATTAACCTTCCAAGGGAAGTTATGCACAACTCAGTAAAGGCACCAGTAGACACGCACACTGTTAATTTTCATATACAGTAATTGTTCCGCTTATATATTTTTGCGATCTCATATTTATCAGGATGACACATCCACCAGTTTCTCTCCTAGGAAAGAACCTCAGAGTCTGAACCGTGAGAAATTGTGATGGAATGGCAACTCAGAAGGATTTAGTCAACAACTTTCACACAAGGTACCTCTCCAAGTGCCGTGAATTGTTAATAGAAAATTGATTTTCAGACGAGGTTTCTGTTAAGCCAGAAAGTGGGAAGAGGAATGGACACGAGTGTACTTGGTCACATGTAGACATCTGTCTTGTAGGCTTTTGGCTCTGAGTTAGCTTTCCTCTTAAGTTTTATCATGGGGGGGAGAGAGAGAGAGAGAGGTACTTCAGGGATACAATTCCCACTTTGACCAAGGTGGACTGTGTTTAATTTTTAACACTGCTTATAGCAGACTTAGCTGATGAGCATAAATACAAGTGTTGGCACTGTAGATGCCTAAAGGTAGATGAGAGGAATCCCACCTGATGTGTTGCATTTTTAGAGCCACAGAGAGACAAAACTGTCAGGCAGTTATGACTAGGTTGGTTAAAATGATGAGAAACAAGCCAGTGCCAGATTAATGGAAAATACAGGTGGAAGCGAGGACAGATATTTGCGATGGGTTCAAACAGGTCCACTGTAGTTGAAAAAACCAGTTTTGCTTCTTTGAGTCTGTGGACAGAAATTAGAAGCGTTAATGGGAACTAGGATATTGAGTTTCTTTTCTGTGTCTACTTAACATGGGGAAGCATTTTGCATATGTTGGAGCATTACTCTTTGGAGAAGAAAACTTAAGAAAGTAGCTTACAGTAGTCAAAACAGGAGGAAGACTTGGATAGAAACCTCAGAGAAGTAGTTAGGCCCAGAGAGCTGTTTGTCAGCAACTGTTAAGTGGAAACCAGGAGAGGGAAAGAAAAGTTTCTTCACATTATCTCAGTCTTGTGGCAGACCACTAGACAGTATGAGGTAGCAAGGTTCCCTTAATCTTTCTGAAAGGGTTGATAACTGAGAGGAAATCTCCCATGATGCACAATAAGAAAAAAACCCAAACCAAACAAACATTTGGCAGTATAACTCTTTCATGGTAAGCTGTGAATTTTAGGCTGTTTTGCTAAACATGGTACGTTTGGAGTTGCACACTGTCTGTCCCACTGCAGTAATTTTGAACCTCTTTGGCTAATTTGAACTACATTTGCAAAGGGGTGGAGGTCTCAATGGCAACTGAGTTCCTTTTAGTTTCGTAGTAAGTAGCATGGTAGAAAAGATGGGCTGAGCTGGTGCCCGTGCCGAGTGCAGACCTTAGCTGTTAAGTTTTGACCTGGCAGCAAGCTGCCCAGTTGGCATGTGTAAAATGGCCAACAGCTCCACACTTTGTGCTACTTGCAGCACCTCTTTCTGTGCACAGTTGCAGTACCGTGTATGACCCATAAGCAGCTGTTCCGTTGAAGCGAGGAGGGCTAAGTGGAAATGGATACAAACCCATAGGATACTGGGCTTTGACAGCCTGAACCAGTTACATCAGTTGAGCC
Organism: Actenoides lindsayi; assembly: GCA_025331215.1. Lineage (NCBI taxonomy): Eukaryota > Metazoa > Chordata > Aves > Coraciiformes > Alcedinidae > Actenoides > Actenoides lindsayi. The sequence goes on from WTSP01008585.1 coordinate 29,376, forward strand.
TGTTAAGTCAGGTACGGCCATTAATTTTAAGTCATGCTGGTGTATATTATTTGCCCTCCCCTCCAGATATTTCTCTGACTTAAAAGGGATAATTTCAAGTAAGAGAGCTGTTGGGCAGCTTTTTGTGCACACAGTTTAGATGCCCAAACAACTGGAATAAACAAGGCACAGTCTAATACATATTAATGGCTTGTCCAGCATTTTTCATTTCTTAGGCATGTTAGTTCCAGTTCTTACAGTATGAGATACTAGAAGATGAATTGGCTTTAATAGTCCACTCCTGTAAACACATCCATCCAGAAGAGAGGATAGCTACATTCAAAGAGTATTCTTTAAAGTATTGGTAATCCTTTCCAGGAGTATCTCTAACAGTCCTTTGAATAGTGGGGTGATCAATGGCAGTGAAGGTCGTTACGTTGGAGAAAGATGCACTGGCAATTTGCATTCTGGTGTGTGCCTAAGTATCAAGATTCTGCAGGGCATGAGGTGGGCACACCGGAGGCCACGCATCTGCATCAGAGAACAGCTTCTGTCATTTATTGGTAACTTCTTAAATCCCCAGCACCGAGCGTGTAAAAAAGTTCTGAGTAGGTAGAAGCAATGTAGTGATGCAAGTAAAGTGAGATGTAATTACAGATGAAAGTTTAGTCAAAGTTCCTAACCGAAAGCTTTAAAAAAAATGCATAAGGAGAGCAAGCAAGTTAAATAAGGCTATGCTGGTGAACATTGCGAAGAATCTCTTTTCCCTTTCTGGTCCCCTAATGCGATTACTGTAGGGAACATTCAGTGGTTTCCATGCGAACAACTTAATCTGGTTCATATTTGTGCGAGTAAAATTGGAAATCTTTTTTTAACTTCAGAATTTGGCCTGTGTTTAGATGATGTGCGTTTTGTTGATGTTGTTCATTTAGCTAATAAATGAGAAACACGATTGTGTCTGCAGCGGGTCAGTGGCACAAAGAACGGTATCTCAGAACAGAACAGACACTGGTATCGCAGTTTTGGCTAAACATATTTTAAATTATGATAGCATCCCATTCACATTCTCGGGGAGAGTATTCACTGCCTACGCTTGAACAGCGAACTTGGATGTCTAAATTAGGAGGCCTGTCTCCCTAGATGCCTTACATAGTGGACGGAGAGGCTTCGCCAGAGAGCAATTCAGACTATCTTAGGCTTCTGCTCTGAATTATCATCTGGAGGAGCCTTTTCGACTTCGAATGCTGTTCTGTGCTATTCTTTGCATCTTTCCCTTGGCAACAAAACCGACTTTAACTGGTCTCCACCCCTCAACACTTGTTCTTGCCCTCTGCTTTTCAGAATCACTCTTGTCACTTACGCTAGTACAGCTGTTGATGTGGTGGCACTGTCAGCTAGTTTGGTGAAATCACCTGGGTTAAAAGGAACCCTGAGAAAGGAGGTGTTACTTTTAACCTAGATCATGTCTCTGTTCTGGTTTATCGCATGACCTTATAAACAAACCTGCATGCCTGAGGAAGTGATGGGCTTTAGCAAGAGAAAGAACTGAGTTGTTGAACTCAGGGACCTGTCTGCTAAGTGTGCCACCAAGAAAAAGATACATTCAGCTTCAGGATGTAAGTTAAGAAGGTTGAGTCTTGTATCTAAGCATCATTCTGTTCAAATAACTAGTTTTATTATGGTTTGTGTCACTGTAAGAATGAGCTAATCTAACGTTGTATCTCTGTTAACGATGTAAAAATGTTCATAATTTAAACAAAATAACTTCTAGAATTTACAAATATACCATGAAAAGGTATGCAAAACTGTATAAATAAGTCTAAAGCATAGAGTGGCCACCAACATAGAGCAAACAAACAAGTTTTAGTAGCTTAAGAAGTTCCCCACCGAGAGCTGGTAATGTTTTGATAGACACACTGGATGCAGTTTACCTACCTTGAGTGGTTTACAGCACAGACATCTGCACGTGAGCTAGTTGCCTTAGGTTCTTTGCAAAATCGTTGGAAAATCTGGCCTTTTAGATGGTGCCTCATATGAACTGCATGAGATACTCCTATTAGATATGAAATATCTGCATTTAGCCAGCTGAATCTCACCCGCAGGCTATGCAGCTGCTCCTCGCCTCGCGTACTGACCTCTCAAACCACTCACACTCAGCTGCACGTGGGACAGACTAAAACTTCATTTCCTGATGGTTAAAAGCCATACCAGTTCAGAGAGGTTTGGTGGCGCTAGTGACTACCCCTAGGACATTCTTCCAGTCTCTGGCAATTAACATACTTCATGTTGTTATAGAATTAACTATCTTGTTTTAAAACAGTAGTCTTTTAAAACAAGCACGTATTAGAAATAGTGGCCACAATGAGGTGAGAGAACTATTACTAGTTTTTAATAGCTATTAATTTTTACATGGCATCTTGTGCTTTTTTTTAAAGTTCAATAGTCATCGGGTAGGCTTCTCAATAACCTGTGAAGAGATTGTTTGATTATATTTGTCTGTGACCTTCCATAGCTTGACCTGGCTAATCGCTTCTTTTAGATGAAGTACTCACCTCTTTCTGGTCCTTCTCTGTGAAAGTAACAATGAAAACATTCCTAAAGAATCAGGTAAGGAAGAAGCTAAAATCCCCAAGGAAGAATAACTGAAGCTAAATTTCTATGTGCTTAAACCGGAACTAAACCTATATATGCTGTTGTCTTCTTGTGTGCATTTCCTCATTCAAATCATTTTTCATATTACCTTAAAATAAAAAAAAAAGAAGGGAGATGGGAAGTGTTGTGTTTAATTTTCATGCTCGATGCATTTTGAAGTGTAATGAGGTTACAAAATGAGGCTGTTATGGTTTAACCCCAGAAAGCGGCTCAGCCCCACACAACTGCTTGCTCACTCCCTGTGCAGTGGGATGGGGGGGGGGAAAATCAGAAAGGTAAAAATGAAAAAACTTATGGGATGAGATGAGGACGGTTTAACAGGTAAAGCAAAAGCTGCACACACAAGCAAAGCAAACCAGGGGATTCATTCACCACTTCCCATCAGCAGGCAGGTGCTCAGGAAAAGCTGGGCTCCATCACATGTAATGGTTACTTGGGAAGACAGATGCCATCACTCAGACCTCCCCCTTTCCTCCTTCTTCCCCCAGCTTTTATTGCTGACCATGGCATCCTATGGTCTGGAATATCCCTCTGGTCAGTTGGGTTCAGCTGTCCCAGCTGTGTCCCCTCTGAACTCCATGTGCATCCCCAGACTGCTCACTGGTGGAGTGGTGTGAGGAGCAGAAAAGGCCTTGACTCAGTATAATGTGCTGCTCAGCAGTAACTAAAACATCCCTGTGTTACCAACACTGTTTCCAGCACAAATCCAAAACACAGCTCCCATGAAGAACATTAACTGTATCCCAGCCAAAACCAGTACAAAGTCTTAACTCTTTACATCCTTTTACAGTGGAGAAATACATGTATGGTGACACTGCTTGTACGTAAGAAGATATAAGATTGGGGGTTCTGTAATTACAGGTTACAAAAGAAGAATAAACTTACTAAAAAAAATTAGTTCCAAAAGCACAGTAGAATAATATTCTACAGTTTTCTCAATATAGAGAAGGTGATCTTGTATTGTTTCTCCTGGTCACTTTTGCAATTTGTATTCTGGGTTTCTGTTTTGCTGAGATACCAAAAAAGTCCCCTTCCTACAGACACATTATCTCATTATCTGCCTTCTATCTTCTTTGTGACCGTTCTGCATTACAAAAACATCCTCCAGCACAGTTCAGTGCAGTGCCAGCTGATACGGGCAGTCTCCCTGTACCAGTATTTGCAAGTGGTTCCAAACTGTGTACCCACATAAGAGAGGGAGCGGTTTTCCACCCCGAGGCTCAGTGGAGCACACTGACTCACACTCAAGGTGCTTAGGGCTACTATGGACTGTTCTGCCCACGCCACGTAGCCCTGCACCCTGGATCTCATTTGTGCACCTTGTGGTGTCTCTCCACTTTCAAGAGTGCGAAGCCTATGGGAATAGCGTTCAAAGACAAGATGGGGCAGAGGGAGCCAAATAGAATGTTCTGGGCCTTATTGCCATTGGGGGTGAATCCTGAGAGTGAACTACCCAAGATCCGGGCCTTATATTGAATGCATGGGATGTACCTAAACAGGTCCCCAGGGAGAGACCTAACAGTTTAGCAGAGGGGTCAGTTTGGTGCTCAGGATTCTTCCCTTGGCCTCAGCGTAGGAGATAGTGTAGACATGTCTTAAGTGCCCAGTTTTAGTCCTGTGGTGGGATGAGTACAATAGAAACACAGAGGTTCACACAGATCAGCGGAGAATGTACATTAATTGTATACTTTGAAAGCAGAAGTGGTTAATACCTTATATCAGAAGCACCTTAGTGTTTCGTATGTTCTGCTGAAATAAAGCTGTTTGCATTCCTAGTTAGTAGCTTCACCTGCAACTCAGCAGAGCTTTGGCTGGCTCTTAGATCTAAAAATAAAATTTTCTTTCCTAAGATACCGTGCACTTCAGTGATATTCTCAGTAGGAATGGAATGCAAAAGTGGAATAGATTATATTAATTGTTGTCTGGAAGCTTTCTATCCACTGCATAGGAAATCTTCGTTACATTCTTCATCACACCATATGGCATCTAAGTATAATGTGATAAAATTACTAATGCAGGACAATAAATAACATTATGATTATGTGTTATGGGTGCCACCTCATACGTGCACAAGAAGTAATTATTGCTGGAATGAATAATAGAGATTTGACTGTTATATTTAGGAATATATTAGAAAGGACACAATTTATCATTAAGGATGATAATTGTCTCTTCTGACTTTACGGATTCAATAAGTAGGTGTCCACACCAGGCCAGTCATCTGTTACTGCACCTATGATCAGCGGAGAGGAAAAGGCACTTCAGAAGATAAATGGCCTCTTCAGTCCTAGACAAATATTTTCAGAGGAATGCATCTCAAAATCTCACACAAACAGAAAACCTTTAACAGTATCTTCCAGGGAGGGAAAAAGAGAACACATCCAGGAAAACCTGGTCACACATTGTAACCTTTCTCAGATTAATCTCCAAGTCTATTCTCCGCTTCAGTGGATGATCATCAGCAGTAAAACTTTTGATGATGTTTATTTCAGCCATTTTTAACATGTTTCAGTGATAAAAGTTTCACCATTTCTCTAGACAGTCTATGCCAATTCTTAGTTTTCCTTTAACCTGGACAGTTGTCCAGTGGTCTAATAAAAATGTCCTTTGCTACAATTAATTCCTATTGCTTGTTGTTCTAATAGACACAAAAAAGAGTTTATTTCATCCTTCTTTGCAAATACTTCTTTACATATTTAAAGATTCCCCCGCTCTCCAGTTTTCTCTGGTTTTGGCGTCATTTTTGCCTCGACGGTGAACTAAAGTGATACTAGTAGAATTTATGTACAGATAAACCTTCCCTCACCTACCCCTTCATGGTCCCCCATAACCTCAGCGGTCCACTGACTCCCTGATGACGCTGACATATTGTGCTGCACTCACAAGTTGGAATACCATCATGCTGTTAGTCTGTCACCCCTGGCTAACTTCAAGTGAGCACTCCCAGTTTGTTCTGTCCCTCCTGGCACATCAGGGAGAGGAGGGGGTTAAATCTTTGTTGTTTCTGTCACTCTTTTATGGACACTAACTGGTTCACAGCTTTTGAAGGCATGATGCCCACACTTAACAGTGAAAATCTGGGGGCTTGTTAGGCAGTGTTTACAAGCGTAATGTAGTTTTTGCCTCATTATCTGCCTTCTCTTTTTTTCACTGTGGTTTTCCCAGACCTTCCACGCTTTCTAATTTCTTTACAGGGATACCTTCATAATTTCCATAATGCATTGAAGAGAAATCCAGCCCTTTTGTTTCTGTGTACTGAAATACGCGTAAGGATCTTACTAGTTATCCTTAACACAGAACATTTTGCAGGACTATACAGTGTACCACTAAATTATTCTTAACATGTTAATTTAAAACATATTTTTCTTTAGATTAGTTTGTAAAGGGAGAGGAAGGAAGATATTTAGCTCCAGACAGCACTTGCAATAGAGATCAGTTATTTCTGTACAGCATCCTTCCTTTGAAATATCACTAAATGATTTCCAGAGAGAGGAAGAATGTAATTTAATGATCCCTTGCACAGCTCAAACACCTTTCATCAGAGCATCTCAAAGCATTTCAGACAAGCCTGAAAGCTTGTCTGTTTTTCCCCAACTATTTCAGTCGGCCTAATAAAAGATATTATGTCTTCCTGCACACCTTGTATTGTTTAGCACTCAAAGCATTATCCTACTTGTTTTACAGATAACTAGAAAGAGCACAAAGAGTCCACGTAGGTTTTTTTTTTTCAAACAATGAATCTAAGATGAACTCTGTGGGGTCCCATTTTCACTGAGTCTCCAGGACTTGCAGAATACGTGTTCTCAGATTACAGGCAGACATGTGGAGAGAAGTCTTCGTCCCACTGACATCAGTGGCAAAACTCCCATTGATGTGAATACGGCTGAAATTGCATCCTAGCTTTTCTAACTGCTGCCTGCCAAAATCAACTTCAGACCTGTGCATCCTTCCCCTCTTCTGCGTCACCATTGGTACGAAGGTCCTGCTGTCCACGCCGTGTCTGCCATGACGTTCTCAAGAAGTGATCAAGACAAAGCTAAATGAGGAATAAGAGACCCCAGCAACAGGAGGGGGCTCTGCACAGTGAGCGTATGGTGTGTGGTTGACAGTCTCCTTGCAGTTACTGCAGATGGATCCATCTGCCTGTTCTGCACGCGCTCTGTGCTGACGAAAGGAGACGTACGAAGAGCCAGTTTGAATCGCCTTGCCTTGACGTGGACGTGTGCTGTTCTCACTCATGAGTGTTCCAGGTTGCAAATGTGCTGCCAACACCACCGCAAAGACTGTGTCGGGTCTCTGCCATCATGTCAGACCTTGCTTAATTAAAGGACAGTCTAACCACTTTGAGAAAATCTAGAGGTCTGTCTCTTGTAGCTTCATTTTTGCCTAATTAAGAACGTGGGTTTGGGCACACAGTACCAAATGCACCCAGAGCGAGTGTTGTCTTACAGTTTCAAAAAATGATAATAAATCTTTCTACTATAATGTCCATGGAGTATGAACTATCATCAGAATCCGTGTTTTACAATAGAAATAGAAGCACTTTAAAATACAGATCCAAAAAAAGGAACATGAAGGGAGAGAATGCCTGTGTATGCAGTGTAGGGATGTCATCTTCTGCTACTGAGGAGGGCTGAATACAGTCTGGTGGGAAAAAGGATTTATCCATACTCACTCTGTATTGTCCATTTGTCCCCTGCCACAGGGGTCTTCTCAAGCTTGATAGAGGTGCAGCCACCCAGTCTTAGTATATTCTCGATGATTTTCTACCAAAATGCTCACTGAATCTTCTGGCTGTTGTGCTAGGCTGAAAACAGAAAGCTCATGCTCATCTGGCATTTGTTATCTACAGATGCTTTTCCTCTTTCATAGGTATTTCAGGTTATGGATAAGCTAGAGGAAAAAGGATAGTTTTTCATACTGACAGTTTCAATTTGAAACTAAAGAACACCAAACAGATGAGGTCTGAGAGTAACTCCTAGGCTCACAGAAACATTCTCGTATCTTTTGGGCTGAATTAAATGTTGGTCTTTCTATTACATCTTGTATTACGAGCTGCTTGCAAATCTTTATATCTGAATCATTCTCTCATCATGTTGGAAAACAATATGTGGGAGTTTCTTTCCATACTAGATCTTTGTGGGTTACTTGCTAGTAAACTAATTTTACATGACTCAGATTTAAATAATAAAAAGGCTTAACTCCAGTCTGATAAGAGTTTATTGTCCACAACTGTAGCCTAGAGACAAACTCCAGCACCTTTGGGACTCAGCTGAGGCAGCAATTAGGCAGCACTTTATTGTGATGCAGTGAGTGCGCAAAAGATGAAGCTGGACTACTCTCAAGAGCTTAGAAACAAAATTGGCTTCCTGGAGAGAGAACATAAGAAATCTGGCAACCTAAAAATATTTAAAGAGCTTAGGGCTCCCAGGGGAGAATTTCAAGCTATTGAAGTGGAAAAGACTGAGCATTTGCTAAGATTGAAAAAAAAAAAAGGAGGAGGGGGTTACATGAAAAATGACAAAGTGTACAGATTTATTTATTTTTTTACTGTAGCATGTTTCAAAGTGGAAACTATAATAAACCTGAAATCAATCAGTAGAACAGACTTCAATGCAGTGCTTCTAATCAAACAGCCCTGGCTTGAAAACAGGAGTCAAAAGAGATTTTTTCTTTTCTTTTCTTTTTTATTTCAGAATTATAAGGGATTGAGGCCAAGAAACCGTTAAATGAGGTGAAAGGTCTAGGCTAGAGGGCATCTTGAACAAGTCTAATGAAGTCATGGTTGCTTCAGCAGCCACGCTCCCAAAGGCTTTTTCTGTGTCTGTCACTGCGTCTCTCTGCTCCTCCTCGGATTCTGGCTCCCTGGCCTCTGTGGTTACGTGCCAGAGCGTGTCCCACCAGGCACCCTACGAAGCCCCCTCTTAGCAGCCCCATAGTGTGTAGCATCCCTGTGTCAAAACAAAGCCCTGTGGGATGTGATTTATCTTGCCTGCCTTGTGACGCGTGCCATACAGACGTTTACGTGTGAGCTAGCCATGCCTGACTCCCTGTATTGTCAGAGGGGAGCAGCAGGAGCTTACAAGGCACAATTTAGCTCAACTGAGTGTACATTTGTTCCGGATGCCAAAAGTGCCTATTTCTCTCTGGCTTAAAATGGCGTCCTAAGGTGACTAGCAAATGGGCACCTACATTTGCTCAGTGAATTCTACCCCCACAACTCGCATTGCTCTGAGGGTTTCTGTGCTGTGTTTAGGCTATGCGTTCATGCACCCTGTGTCTAGGATGAAGATGAATGAGCTGAAAACAGTTTAGCAATATCCCAACAGTACCGAGAGGGCTAGAGGGTGCAGAACATTTTTACCTTATTTCAGCCTCTTCCCTTTCTTGCCACCATTCCTTAGCATTATGATGACAGCCCTATCCACATCATCACTCCAGTCAGGTTTAGAGGATGAGAGGTGGTTACCTGTAAGGAAAGAGGGATGGGGGACACCTCAAAATGGAAAAGGAGGAGGCTGGTGGAGGGATAGAAGCACACATACAGAGGTAGTACGGGCCAGGATGCTTCATGAGCTGTGGTAAGTAATAGCAGCCCAGTCCATATCTAGAGCATCTACAGGGCAGTGCAGTTCACAGTCCTGAGCTCTGCATGTATAATGCAGCTGAGGGATAGATCACCTGGGTCCCGGAGTAAGAATACCTGGGGCTATGCTGCAGGTAGGGAGCACACAGCGTGTTATGGATCTGACATGAAATAAACCCTACCACGCACATCCTAACTGCCCTTGTTATTACCACCCTGCCCCAGCTGTACAGCTCCACTCATGATTTCGTATGTGAGAGGCAAACTCATCAAATGACAAAAGAAATCCCAGAAGGTCTCTGAAGGATTCCTGCACCAAGAGGCAGAGGCAGGCAACTGATCAAAGTGGAAAGTCTTGCTCTGCTCCTCTGTAATCGAGTAAACTTCATCTGCACAAACTTTTGATGTCTCTGTGGACTTCAACAGAGCTATACTAGTAGGCAAAACTAGTCAATGATTTTTAAATAGTCCCAAGGAGTACCTGTTCTGTGCTGAATGTGTTCAACTCCTCATAGTCCCAAGGCTTCCCTTTCAGGTATTTAATGCCATAGACTTCCCATTTGGTTTTTCTTTTGGTAGTTAGGAGGTTTCTACTCTCTCTGACTGCAATTTGTGGGGCGGACAAAGTTGGTTGCTGTTATCACTGGTGGCTGTTGTCATTAATGTGGCAGTGTAAGGGCCTGGCGTCAGCAAGCTGCCCAGGACTGCAGGCCTTTGTTGAGCCCTGCACACAGCGCTGTACATATTGTAAAGCCATCCTGCTCACCCTGCTCTTCATTATTCCCAAATTGCCCAGAATCCATCTCTTTTGTTTGTCAGAAATTAGGCACCTCTGATAAACAATAAACAGCAAGGAAAAGGACAGCATTATCCTCTCTGAAGCGTACCAACACAGCAGCCAGTTTCTGGATACAGCATTCATAGACCAGAAAGCAAAGCGCTGGCTGCTGCCTCAGTGTCACAGCGAACACAGCATTCCCCAGAGAGGATGAGCTGTAATGTGCACAGACAATGTGGAGCGGTCCTGGATGAGCAGAGCACACGCGTGTCTCAGCGTGCTGCAGACGACTGTGGCTCTCGTATCGGACAGTGCGAGTCCAGATACATAGTCAAGGCATTTCCTGCTTCAGCAGTGTCCGCTCGGAACATGATAACACATTTTCTATACATCCAAAAGACCCAGTGTACGTGCAGTCACGTCTGGGGGAGAGGGAGAGTCAGACTCTATGCCCAGGATCAGTGTGGAAGTGCTCCCCAGGCTGCTGCCGCATCAGCGATGAGGAGTGGTGCACACTGCATGGCACTGCAGGATGCTGGAGAGGAGACAATCCCGAGGACCTGCTCAAATACACCTGTCCCAGACTTGACCAGTTAACCTGCTTTGCTCTGGAGATCTGTTGCTTTGCTGAAGTGACACAGAGGACAAAAGAGTGTGGTGGAGGTCAGATTCAGCAGTACATGGGAATGCACAGCCTGGGCTATGAAGGGAGGTGGCTATACCTTAAATGAGTTTTGATGCTTACAGTGGCAATCTGAAGCCTCAGGGCCTTATGGTAGGAATACAGAGTCCTTCTATGGTACACCCTTTGTTGTTGGAAGAAATCCACAGACAAAGCACATTTTGCAGCAAGACTTGAAAGAAGCAGGTATAATCTGCTGTCATATTGCTAGGTGACAAGAAAATAAATGTTTTTATGTCTACCAAGATGTGACTAGCTCATCAGTTATATAACCCACTCGTTCACGCTGTTGTCATGATCTATGAGTAGTTTTTCTGACAAAAGACCTTACACAGCTTCTTAGCCTTTGGGGCCACTAAAGGTCTGGGCTATATTGCACTAAACGTGATGGGTACCTATAGAAAGGTCAGAGAGTATTCCATGAACTCTGCTTGTGCCATACATTTGGTGTTCTCAGGAGATTAGCCCAAATCTGCAATATGCAGCAATTTAAAAAGAAGCAGGCTTTTTGGAAAGTAATTTTTTTTTCTTTTAAAGCTGCGTATTTAATTAATATTTCACCCAAAACACAGCTTATTTTATAGCAGAGATGTGCTAGGGGACCAGATGTCCAACGTGTCAGGTCAGAACAGGTTAGTTTAAGACAAGCGTCACACACTTGAGAAACAACAGTAGTGCTTTGTTCTTTTGTATGAGATGTGCTTTGACCATCTCAAAGTGTTCTACAAACTGAAGTAGCAGTCGTGCCTCTGCTAAAAGAGGTATCAGTATCACTCCCATTACAGATAGGAAAATGAAAAACAAAAGGGGCAGGAATTTGTCTCTTGTCAGTGCCAGAGCTGGGATTGGATTCACTTGTCCTGATTTTTTGTTCTAAGCACTGGTGTTGTTTCTCAGGTGTTATCTCAGCCAGCCCTTAACTGATGAACAGTGGAGCAGGAAGCAAAGCCTAATGAGGCCTATGTTCATCTCAACATGGATCGATACTAATGGAACTCAAGTAGCTGCTTTAAAATTACTACAGGTTGACACTTCAGTAAATTCAGGAAGATCAAGATCCGTGCATTTTGGGGAGGAAGGAGGTCCTGTGGGCAAAACTCAGACAAACTAAACGCAGGCTGTAGCTGGAGTACTAATTTCTGATTATGGTATCCATTTATCTGTTCTTCACGGTATTAACTTTTTGATAAGTGGTGTTACTTTCCTTGCTTTACAGTTCAAATATTTTGTACCTGGAAACGCCAGCTAAAATGAACCTGTTGTTCATTAGGTGCTCTGAACGTCACAGGGCCGTGTGACATTCCTGAGCATCAGATAGAATAAACCTAGGGAAGGAGATGGCTGAGTCAAGGGGACTTGCCTCAAGATGTAGAAATGAGATGGCATCACATGAAACACAGTCCAGATCTGTGGATCCTCAGACACCATCTGCTTCTCTGCAGACATCTATCTGCATGGACACACTCACTTTTAGAATTATGGGTTCCAGGACATGGATTAGAGGGAGCAGAAACCAAATAAGATCCCTTCCCAGGCAGAGAGTAGGCCAGACAAAGTTCCTTGAGTGCCATTCTGATGAGAAACACTTTTTTAGCTTCTTGTCATGTGATGGTCTTGCAGGGACGACTTCCTTGGCATGTCCCCCTAAGCTTCCTCTCTGCTGGCCTCCCTGTCCTCTGCTCCCTGAGCTCCTGGGCAAAGGCTGATGCCATCTGGACATGGCTCTAGGAAATGAGCTTCTCTCTGGGACGGAGGGCTGCCCACTTCCTTTGGAGAAAGAGAAGGCTGTGATTATTGCTCACAGAAGAACTGGAATAGCTGTTGACCCACAGCAAGAAAATGTTATTTTTTGGGCAAAAGGGAGCTGTAATGTTTTCCTGTTACAGTAGTTGGCAGCATTTCTCTATAGCCCAAACAGTTCTTTCTTAATGGAATCTTTACTCATTGCTGTAAATTTACTAGAGGGAGAGAAGCATATGAACAATTTGGTAATTCAAACAAAATAATATTGATAGTAAGGTAGGTTTAAACTCTGGGAGCCCAATAGTGACCAAGTGGAAAAACAGCAGAGTGAGACTCAAAACCAGGGTCGTGGGCTGAGAGGAAACCAATGGCTAGGTGCAGAGAAGTGTTGTATGTACGGTGATTTTCAAAGCATAGGCTGTTTGGAATAACAGCTTTTTCTGGGTTCATCCAGATGTTTCAGCTTACTAAATTTGAGCAATGGCATGGGGATATGGGAATCAAATGAGTTAGTTGAGACAACTGCACTTGGAAGCCAAGGTAGCTGAGTGAACTACCAAAGACACGAAGGTGCATTTCATGGAAATACATACTAAGAAAGATAGCAACCTGCCTCTTCTACAGAACTGATTATAAGCCATCCTATGACCCTGATTCTCCTCTCCTATTATTGTCTCTAATCCTCCTTTGCTTTGGGGGAAGGTTAGTGGAGAGGCTGCTGTGGGTTAACCCTGACAGAACTTGGCTTACCATGTAGCTTCATCTTACAGTGGCCGCACAAACCTGATGCACAAGGGAGAAATGAGCTCTCGCTTCAGGCAAGAGGGCCTCTTCTTCAGCTGGTTGCCAGTGTTTGCCCCCATTTTCCTGTATCACGGTGTGTGCAGTAGGTCCTTTTCTCCACAGCTCCTTGTGCAGCTGCAGCAGTGGTACTTCACCAGATGCCCTCCCCCAAGCTGGGGAGCTACCACAAATACACTTTCCTATCAGGAGCAGCCATCAGCCTTAAAGAACAAGGAAAGCCACTTGATTTTGGTCACCATGTTGTTCCTTGGTGAGAGTATTGTCCGTGGTGTGGCACTGATGGCTGATACAGCCAGGGTATAAGACGCTGTTGTAGCTATAACTGTGGTGTGGCAGGTGTTAAATCTAGTGCCTGTATTACATTGAACAAACTTCAAGGTTGGGTGCATAGCTGGATGGTAAAATAGCAAACACCTTAGGCCTAAATACCACAGGAAAACCCCTCGCTTATACATGTATATTAGATGTGTTTTCCTCGTGGCACCATTCTTCAACAGATGGTTGTTAAACCCCTTTTGTTCAAAGGAGCAGAGGAATGTTTGCATCCCATACCAAAGCAGCTGCCTGCCCTGAACCCCCACAGCACTTGGGAGGTTTGCAGGGTACCACAGAAGCCCACTGTGGGCTCATTGCCTCCCGCCAGCTGGAGTCCACACTGTTGCCAGAAAGGCCAGTCTTACACTTTCCATCTCACCACCCCCCCGCCATCTCCTTGTGCCAGCCCTAGTATCCACCCAGCCACTGTGCCAGGCGGTTCAGCGAACTGAGCCAATTGAAAATTAACCCTACCAAAAGGGGGGGGGGGAACCCAAGAGGGGAGGATTTTACCGAGACCAATCATCCCCTGGCGCCGCTGACCCTACAGCCAAAGGAGCACAAGTGTCAGCAGAAGGGAGAGAGCTGCCTTTTGGCAGGAGCCCAGCTGTAGGTCAGCTTGGGCCAGTTGTGAAAGTGCAACATTCACTCAGCCCCCAAGCTGCTGAGGGAGCCGGCACGGCATGGCACGGCACGGCACGGCACAGCACAGCACGCTCGCTGCCAGCCAGCTGCCCAATCCCTCCAAACCTCGCTGTGGCCAGCTTCACTCTTGAGGTTTGTGCTAGGGAACCATTAACATCTTTAATGGAGTCAGGTTCTTCTGCAATTCATGTCTGAAGCCTTGAAGAGTTAAAGCCCCTTTTCCCAAGAAAGAAAGGAGCAGATTTGTACCCTCTGTTCACTGTGAACACCCCCCGAGGGTGATTTAATTCTATCCCATGAGAGTAAGCAACTCGGGGCAGAGCTGAGTCTTGCTCTCCTCCAAAGTGGAAGGCATAAATAGTTAATAGAAGACCAAAAGAGGACAGCTCTGCCACGGTTTACACCAGGAAAAGTGAGAACACCAAATTAACCTTACGGCTTGCCTCTTGAAGAAGTGACACAAAGTTTTGGACGGTGTTGCAGCAGTGTTGCAGCAGTGATGATGTCAAGCTACGAGCAAGGCAGAATTTATAGGAAGAGATAAGGTCTTTTACTAGACCAGCTGGCTACGTTGTAGAAAGCAGACACCCTTGCAGACACACAAGCCCTTCAGGCATGTTTCAGATTTAAGGAACTTGTGTTTCTGAAAGCATGTTTTGCCTAGGAAATTGGTTGGTCTAACAAATCTCTTTTCCGCCAATCTTGCCCCACTGCTAATTTAAAGGTATTCCTCAGGAAAAAGTTTCAGCTTTTTGAAAATGAAGCTGTTTTCAGCTGGGCATCCTATTGCTGATTCTGGGAATTCAGTTCTCACCCTTGAAACGTTGTCGACCCTCATTGTTAAAGGCACATCAGAGGCAGGACTGCGGCACAGCCAGTTGCACACTGAATTAATTCTTCTCCCTTCTCTCCCCCCTACCAGGCACGGCCACACGCCATCTAGTGAAGTAACAAAGAACGCTGCCTGATGTATCGTGCACATGTAGGTTGCATTTATCATATTAAGCCATGAAACGATGCCTACTGGAGAGCAGGCTATTTTTTTTCAAACTCCAGTTGTTTGTTTTAAGGTAGCTATCCTGAGGAAAGGGCCTTTCCCGGCCTTTGTTGTCAGGCAAACTGCTGTGATGGGATAGAGGCAAGCAGAAGACTACAGAAAAATTGCTTACATGTATTAAGCAATAACCTTGAAGGGGCCTGTAAGGTAGCTGTTGCCTAAAATACTTCCTGGCTAAAGGTAGTTGCTGTTGTAAAAGTAACTTTATCACTGCGTAACTGCGGTGCAGGAGCAAACTGGATTCCTTGTACCCAAAAGCCAGATTCCTCCCGTTGGTGAGGCTGCAGCCCGTGCCAAGGAGCTGAGGAATCCCTCCGAGCCCTTCCTGCTTCGGGCTGTCGCGCTGTAGCTGCATGCAGCCAGTGCTACAGGAAGCAATGCTGAGCACACACCCTCCCCTTTGTGCTTTATGAACCTTACAAAGGCAGCAAACACTTGTCTTTTGTCAGCGAATAAAGCAGAGAGTGTAAGACACAGAAGATTTATAGGTGTAACACTCCAGCACTGTGCACTCAGATTTACCCTCACTCAAAACCCATTTACTTTAATAGGAATGTTGCTGCTAAAACGCTGCGTGATGTTTAAAATATTTACCCCATAGGGAGCAGATAATCTGGGGAGTAACAAGGTGCCATTTCCTACCAAATGTGTTCTCTGACTATAACCACATGTTAATGGTAGAATTTAGGGCTACGCTAGAGCAAAGCATCTATTTGCCGTGTACCAGCACAGTTAAGCTGTGCTGTCACATGAACTGGGAAGGTTCTCTTCGCTGTCATGCTGGTATTTGTCAGGTAGGGAAAAAAAAAAAAAAAAAAAAAAAAAAAAAAGAGAAAATTCAGATACCAAAGCTGGAACACCAGGCTTCCTTATGTGGCTGTCATTTCTTAGTATTGCTTTTAATCCTCAGAACCGAACAATTTTATTTTGGACTCCAGCTCCAAAGTTTATGAGACTTCTGTGAGCGCTGCAATGGTGTTCCTCACAGGTGACCAACACAAATGGCGTGGAGGTTCTAGACACCATGTAAACCATGGCAGCAGGATGTGCCATGTCAGAAATTCTGTCTTCCCTGTCTCGAATGGTGAAATGCTGCCTGGCCCTTCATTTTGCCAGGATTGTGCCCGTTCTGGTGTGGACATAGGTGGATTTTGTTCTGTCCTTTGCAGCACGAAGCCAAGACAGAAGCTGGGTTGTCCCACTGTGTTGCCTACCTTGCTCAGCTCTGAATGAAGACACGTCAGCACATCTTAAAACCCTCCAAAGAAGCTGTAATGCCTAGCAGTCTCTGTGAAGCTCATCTCGGTTGCTGTAACTTCTCTCTTATCTAGACTAAGGCTCTACTCGACCGACTGTCCTTGTCGGTGGACAAGGAGACACATTTTGGGATGTATTAATGAGTGTGCTGGGAGGGATTAACCACAGTCTCTCACCTTGAAATGGCTTCAGCTTGATTTCTTATGGAAATGAGGGTCTGCGATTGCATGGGCAGCTGTCTACATATGCCTCAGTCTGTGCTTTTCTGTGTATCTGCCCTTCCCCCAGTAACTTCTGAATTCACTGACCAATTTCAGCAATCTGTAACAGAGGAGTAGCAGTCTTAAAGATAATTAAATTGCTAAATGTTCATTAAAGTCAGCAGTGAACTACAGGAGAAAGAACTTATTGTAATTTAAAATAACAATGTGGCTCAGCACTTAACTTGCCCCAGAGACTCCCCACTGGGGAGGATATTATGCAAACCCTTTTTTCCTCTCCACACATGCGTTTTAGCAGAGCCGGATCCAGCCCTAAAAACTGTCGTTTCTTTCTAGATCGTTTCTAAGATGGGGGATCCCAGATATGTTATTCCATAGATAATTAACCACAAAGCACCACTTCGTCCCTTCGACCATGGCGCAGGCCTTCGCGGAGAGCGGGCCGTGACATCCTGCCAGAGGAAGCAGTTCATTCAAAACTGTAACGGGATCACCGGCAAGCGTTGCCCAAACCGCTAGAAACAAGCTATAGGGGGATTAGAAAAGTTCACTGTGATGTGGTGTACGTGGCAGCAACCAAACCGTTTTTTTTCACCAGGTCTTTGCATCGAACATAGTGTCATGTGCTGTTGCTCACCCATTTTCTCCTCTGGCTCCATCCATTTTGTGCGCACTGGTGCGGCGGCGGCCGCAGCACCTTTTTCTCGGGCTGCAGAGGAGCAGCCGTGTTACCCGGTTGCCAGTTTGCAGGGAGGAATCATCTCACTTTGCAGCCCTGCCCCAGAAACGCGAGAGAGCAGAGGCCTGAAGCAGAGCTTGAGCAAGTGGGTGACATTGCGTCTTCAGGATCCCAAATCTCCTCGTGCCGTGACACGGAGAAGGGGTGGGGGGTGACGTGCGTTCCCGGCTCATCCCCGAGCCCAGAGCTACCACTTAAAACAGATATCTGTATAAAAAAGGCCCCACACCTGCCAAACCACCAGCCTCAAGCTTCCTTCCTCATTTCTTCAGGCCTCAGAACAACAAGAGCATTTGTGCAATGTGCAGTGCGTCCTGTGGTTTTTCTCTTCTCCCTCAAGACGTGCTATCTCATCTCCTCAGAGCAAAAAATTCAGACAGCAAAGCCTTACAAGACAGGAGAAAAGAGGTGAACGGTGAAGCAATGTGCACTTTGCTCAGCTGGCTTCACTTTTCAACACCAAATACAAAAAAAAAAACGGGGGGGGGGGGGGGGGGAAAAATAGAGGGGAAAAAAAAGAAAAGAGAGCGAGAAAAAGAAAAAATAAGGACAAATCTACCCTTTCAGCCCTTATTTCAGTTCCAAGGGGGGACAAACAAAAAAAAAGGAAAAAATTAAAATAAAAAATTAAAACCCACTAATGTGTTATGGCTACTAGAACAGGGAGCCAGAAGAAAATACGATTGATGAGAGCACTCTTCCCTCCCCCCCTAAAACGGCGCTGCTATCCGAAGCCCCCCTGGCATCCGCCAGCGCGCGTGGGTTCGGCAGGGCACCCGCCCGCCCCCTGACATCGTCTGCGGGCAGTTAAGAACGTTTCCAAAAACTGCAGCTGGGTGGTAAACTGTTGAAAGTGGATCTCCTGAGAAAAGGCTGGATTCTGACGGGATATCCCCTGGATGGGGTTGACTGTACCTGGAAAAGCAGGATTTGCGGTGGGGGTGAGGTGCTGGCTGTTAGGCAGCGATGTCAGGCAGCGGTATCATCTGCCTGATGTTCTCCAGCAGCCAGGAGACAAAGGTCAAGAGCAATCCCCAGGTGCCCTCAGCGATGGGTATGAGCGAGCAGGAGCCAGGGAACACAGAGCCCAAGCCCTGCCGTGACCAAATGGCATGGCAAAGGGCTGAAGGCCACGTCAGACCCGGGCAGGAGGGAAGCAGCCAGCTCATCCGAGCTAGCATGGTGCTGGAATAATTTTTGCGTGGCTGAGGAAACGGGAGGAAGCACGGAGCAAGTGGCAGGAGTTCAAACGGGAACCAAAGAGATGCTACGTGCATCTCTGTGACAGCTAGCTGCGTTTTTATCACGAGAAAATAACCAGGAATTTGGCTGCTAATTTGGGTCGTATCCTACAAACCCTACTTTTCCTGACAAACAAATGTCTCCACAAATAGTCCCTCTGTTTTCAATAGGGTTATTTGCGGTAGGAGGGACCACCCAACACGAGAGGATCAGGCCCTTCACTCCCTCACTCTGCAGCTCGCTTAAAACCTTCCACAGCTGAACGCAAAACTCCCCGTGAACTGCAAAGGCTTTTCCCCGCTGCTGCTGGAAAAGCCCTGGACGAGAAGCTGGATGGAAGGGTCTCGGGTGCTGTTAATACGACGCTCTCTCCCCGACTTCCGCCTCCGAAATGGGGATTTGCGATTTGTTTCTCAGGCTGCTTCTTTCCACTCGAGCTTCAGCACAGTAAACTAACCGAAAACTTCTGCATCAAGGAGAAGGTCTCTTTTAAAGTTTTGCTTGGCTTTGCTTTCAAAGAGTTGTCTGTATATTTTAGAATATGTAGAATTTGCCTTTGATTTAAACCTCTCTCGTAACAATAGACAAGAGACGATTTCTCCACTGAGCAATTTAAACAAAAACAAACATATTTTGGTTACTCGGGCCTTGTTCTCAAAATGCCTCTTTTTTTTTTCTTTTTTTTCCAGAGCAAAATCAAACCCTACAAATTGTTATGCTTCTGACCAAAACGACTTCAAATTCACAAATGTAGATAGTCCAACTTTTTTTTTTTCTCCTCAACAACATGCACACGGAGGAAGAAAAGGCATCTCCCCAGACATCCATAAACACAAACCCTCCGCATCTAAACAATTAAAAACACACTTTTCCCCTGCAAAATAACTTGTCCCTTCAATGGACACTTTCAGTCTCGGTCCCTGTCCATGTCCAGGGCCATGATTTTGGGATCTTTTTTTTTCTCCTCCGTGGCACGAGGTCCCGTGTCTCCGGAGGGTAAACAGACACACCTCCTCCTGCGGGGAGGCAGCTGAAAGCGGCTGCTTGTGTTTGGAGGGGAAGCAGCCACTCTGAAGGGGATAAGGACGTTCATCCCAAGAAGAGCTTCTGGGTTAATGGAGAAATGAGAGGAGAGATACCGGGGAGGCGTTTCCATCTTAGGCTAAGGGTTTTAGCAGCAGGAGAATTAATGCTGTTGGAGTGAAAACAGTGGAAAAATAACTCACCCAGTAATGGCCAGAGTTTTTTCCTTTACAGAGAGAACACATTTCCTCCAAGTAACATGAACAGCAGCAACACTGGGCGACGATAAAATAGTCAAACACATCAGCATTACGCAAGACCCACCGGTCAAAGCATTTCAGGAGGTTCAGGATGCAAAGGAGCCCTGCAGGGAGATGCGTAGGCCAACGCCGAGCTGAACCACTCCGTCTGTCTCATGGGGCAGAGCGTGAGCAGACTGGGGACACCAAGACCCTCGGCATTGCAGGAGCAAAGCTGAGGCTCTTGACAAGCAGCAGAAAAGGACTCATCACCGTGCAATACAGATTACCCCAAGCTACCATGAGCTTTGAGGAGATGGAAAAAATCTTTGCACATAATCAACGGGCTGTTTTGATTACAGCTGCTTATTTTATATTTAAGAGTCAAAAATACCGATCAGTGCAAAGACCTACAGAGGTGTCAATTCATGCACTTAGATACTCAATGCCCGATTAGATACCAGACCTACCCAGATACCAAATATCTGCCCTCAAATTCAGCAGAACAGATTGCTGAACACAGCTGCCCAGCAGGGCTAGAGGCACTGCATCCCTTTTCATATTCAGCACCACACCACTTAAAAAATACGATTTTCAACTCATTTAATAAAAGCAGAGTAAAGCCCTCTGTGTATTTTTTTTACTCATTTCAGACTTAACCTGAGTTTCTTACCAAGTTAAGGCAAACTACTGTCAGCTAAGTTTCAATCCATTATAAGCTTGTCCACACAGCATCTCCATTCATCAGCTGAGCTGAAGCTCAAACCAGCCCAACTTTGAACAACTCTAAATAAATGCTTCTTCTCCATAGTGTAAAGTCTGAATATGGTTTTTATCCTCCCAGGAAACTGGTGATGAGAAAGAGAAACAGACTTTGGTCTGTAACAGCTCACATCATAAACAGCTTTAGGCTGTTTGCTGTATGGCAACTTAGGCCGTACCTCTAGCAGCTCAAGTCACTACTGATGGTCTAAACTTAAAATCCAAGTTACCACGTCTCAGATAAACCACAGCGACGGTCACTTGAATGGCCACAGATCACGGCAAATGGGAGATACTAAAAATTCTGTAAGAGAGGTTTCAGTTACGACTCACAGCCTTACGTCTGCCTCAGGCTGCAGAAATGTAGACTCCTTCCAAAGTCTAACTCAGCCTGTGGATTTAAGTCAGGATTGTCTCTGACTAGTCTCTGAATTTGCTTTATTAAAAAAAGAGCTTGGACAACTTCTAACCGGGCTGGTCAAAAACAAATGTATCATGGAGATACTACACAGGATAACTGCATATTGGCAAAAAAAAAGTGTATGTTATTTAGAAGTTTAGAAAGCCCAGTTACCCATTAAAGTTGTTAAAAGGGAAAAGTGATGCACTATTTTCTGGCTCTTGCTACTGATTCGTTTCGTGACTTTGGGCGACTAATTTGATTTTCCTGGCTACATTTTGCTTGATATAAGATAGCCATTTTAATACTAATATTAGCATTATTTAATATTAGCCAAGAGACAAAGTTCAGTAGCACAGTTTGGAAAACGCTATGAAATCCTTTCTTGGAAGATGCTCTAAAATTAAGATGCTCTATAATTAAACAAAGATTAAAGGCAAAACCCATTAGACATTTTTCATAAGCTGTTCAACAGGTGAAGACACAGAAAAGGTGGAAGCCAGGCAGAGGAAAGGGAACTTGGCTTAAATTAAACTTTCACACGCAGTCCCGATATCTGACATAAAAAAGAGGCCTGAATTATCACCTTCAGCTGTCTTCATCATCTTGAGAAGGCAACAGCTAGAAGTGCTTTAAACTAAACACCCCTCCAGTGCATCTGCAGAGCAGAAGCTGGCCCGACTGAGGACCAGGCGCCGTGCTCCAGCTCCACTGCAGCTGGAACGGTTTCCTCCATGGGCAAGCAGCCTGTCCTCAAAACAGCTCCAAACCAGTCTGGCCCACCTACATGGGCCAGGCCAAACTAGGAACTGGTTGGGTTTGGCCTACCCTTAAACCCAGCTTCCTATCTAATTTTGGAATCTAATACGATGGCTCCTAATTAGTCTCCGGTGGTACTTAGATCCTCCCCTGCGCTCCTTCTCACCCATAAAAAAAACCAATATGGGTTGGCTTTTAGCAGGAATCAAAATGAAAACAAAAACAAACAAAAAAATCCCCTTAGAGGGAGATATTTGAGAGAGGAAGAGGGAAGAAAGGGGGGAAGAGAG
Organism: Actenoides lindsayi; assembly: GCA_025331215.1. Lineage (NCBI taxonomy): Eukaryota > Metazoa > Chordata > Aves > Coraciiformes > Alcedinidae > Actenoides > Actenoides lindsayi. The sequence goes on from WTSP01008585.1 coordinate 51,549, forward strand.
GTGCCTTTTTTCCCATTGCCAGGATTCCTCTGTGGCTCCTCCAGCCATGCCAGCATCCACATCACAGTTCCCGGGGACTTCCTCTGAGGAGCTCCTGCGAGACGCCTCTTCCAATGAGCCATTTCATCTCGGGCTTATGTTGCAGAGATTTTGGGTCAACGGCCCTCCTGGTGTTTCTGAGGCACTTGTTTCCCTTCCTATTTGGTAAACCAGTCACCTCTGCAGAAGGTCTAATTTTCAGTCCTCAGTCACTAGTCCAGCCTTTGCAATCTGCACCCTAGAGGCTATCTAAATGTTTATGCTCCTTCTCACAGAGTTTCCTACTCTATACCTTCCCTCTGTGAACGCTGACAAACCCTGCACTGCTCCAGGTCTGTTCACCAGGCTGCAGTGATGACTCTCACTTTATAGCCAGCAGTCTCATTCAGAAGGCCAGGGATATTTCAAATGTATTCAGAAAGCCCCCATCGCTTCTCAACCATTTATTTACATACCCTTTTAAAATGTTAGCTTTGACTTCCCTTTGTTTTCAAGTTTATTTTCTAAAAATCTTTCAACTGCACCAAAATGATCTATTTCAACCTTAATGAAGTTTTTTGGCTGGGACTTCTTCCTTCTTTGGGACATGGTTTTATTTTTGTTTTCAATGGCAGCAATGCACATAACTAGTTGGCTACACTTAAGAGGAGTGACCTGCAGATGTTCAATCCTATTTCTGCACAGAAGGGCACAGATCATATGATTTCACAAGGTCCCTGTCAGTCTGATATGACTACAAGACTACAGACCTATAGGAAATAGAAGGATTGATCTTGTGGCTCCTCTGGGGCTATTCTCACCAACTGAAGGGTAAATAGATTCACAGAGCCCTATCAAACTCTAATAAATACAATGATCCAGATATAAACCTCCAGCTCTGGAAACATCTACAGCATGGTAATATATATTCTGGTTTTGCAGTTCAGGGGAATTGAGCGACCGTTTTTGCCACGCTGAGAAGGACCTTCTGGCCATGCTGGGGGGACCCTTGGTCTAACCGGGTGGGGCCGATCTTCTGCCCCACTCAGCTTTTTCAGTGATGATACTAAACTACACTGCTTGCCTCTTACTAAAGGATGTAATGAGCAGCTTTGTGCTTTCTCGCCTGCTGCTCCTAAAGCCTCAGAGGAAGTGAAGAGCCATAGGGATATCTCAGCATCCTCTGTCAAACATCCCCCTTATACTGCCTTCTGACCCATGCTCACTATCACCCAGCTCTAGCAAACCTGCAGCCACTGCTATCACCTCGCTGTCTCAATTTGTAGTTCTTCAATTCCCTCTTGTATTCTCTTGCACGTCATAGAACCCGCGGTACTGTATTTAAGAGTGGAAATTCATAGAGGACAAGGCTGACCTCTCTATTTTTCACCCTCTTCTTTAACTGTATAGCCCTTAGCACAATGGGATCGGGCTTCCAGAGGCTACACCAATACAAACAACATCAGCAGTCGCTGCCTGTCGCGTGGTCAGCAGTGATTCCAGCAAAAGCCCATTAGCTATTCACAAATACAACCATTACTTTGATCACTGAACCGTGTCCCCTGCAGTAGCCAAACTTTGGTTCTCCAGCTGAAGTCAAAACCTCACAAGAAGCCTTGTCAAGGGGACTGGCAAGGGGAACGATCTCCAGTTCGTGGAAATCTCCCTTCAATCCCGCGTTCAGCTTTCAACACAACGCAGAACACAGTTTCAGCACGAAATTAAATATGGCAGGCTGTGTTATTAGAGACATCTATCACCTAAAAATTACATGCCTTATACATTTGGCTCAGTAGCTGTGCTGCAAACCTGTTTTCCAAGCAAGCCCATTGCACGGCCTAATTATATAAACTGAAACAAGGTGGACAAACCTTTAGCTGCCGGCTTCATAATATGCTGGCAATTCTAGACAGTGCTTGTTTAATAGAAAAGGGCATTAAAAAGCACTGATGCCTACGGATCAGACAGCAACATCCCAGTTAACCATTAGAAATAACGAGTGGAAACCACGCATGTGGCATCACCGCAGCTTGTGTAGGGACTTTTCATCTCAGATAAATGAAAGAGGCTTTGTGGGTATGGCTCCTAATCCCAGCATACCACCTTCCACTTCTCACCACCAGAGAAATGTGGTGTTAGGAGGCAGGAAGATTGATGTGAGATGCCCTATGCCTGCATTTTACTTTTATAAATGATCCTTGTTTTAAATCCCCCGGGATGTTTTTCTCTGCTGGTGCTCCCCTTCTCTCAGCATCGTTGCTCCTCTCTCTCACAAGAGCCCAAGGAGGCTTTCTCCAGCTGCTTACACTCAGCAATTTTATGTTACAAAACAATGTATTATGGCAAATATTCATGGCTACGACAGGATAAAACGTCGAGTGGTTAGAGACACCTTTGGGAAGAATGACCGAGAAGCTTGGAGGTGACATGGCCCAGACAGGGCTGCAGATGCAGCACACTGACTCCTCTCCTCTGCCACAAAATGCCCTGCATTATGTGTATGATACCTCTTTCGCCAGAACTAAACTTCTTCAAGCAATGAGACCATTGCCTGGTACAAATAATCCCAGGATTTAATGCAGTTTCAACTCTATTCTCAAATTTGCCTGTGGATTAATTACAAAAGTGGAGCCCAAAGAGGCTGCTCTGGCTGGATGTCTTCTACCTAACAGGGCCACAGCCTGAGCTCTGAGCTGCAGGCTTCTCTTTGCTTTTGACAGGGCAAATGCTGCCTAAACCTGGAAGAAAAAGCCCCCATGACTATAGCTGTGTTTCTTAAAATGAAAGGTAAAACAGCATATGAAAACAAAAACAAACAAAGAATGCTTACCCTGTTGTCCTATTCCTGTATCTCCATCTAGGCTAACGGGTGAGGAATTAAATTCATTTTGTAAGAAAAAAGGGGAGGGACTTTACAATTGGGCAAATATAAAAGCAGAAAAATTCCTGAAGGCATTGCAGAAGCCCACAAACTCAGCAAAAAATGCTTTCTCAGTGCGTTTTTTCAGGTGGGTTGGAAAAGTAAGAGTCCCACTAGTAACTGAACCAAAAATAACTCCTTTTCAGCGGATGCCGTAGGAGTTTGGCTGATTAGGGAAGGGAACTTCCACTACTTGATAGATTACAGTGAACCCACAGCAAACTTAAAATGACTGAAATATCTTTGCACGGTGCCCCTCCAGCATCCTCGTATGTCAAACCAGTTCTGCGTCCTGCAACATCCAGTTCCTGTGGCTTCTGCCATCTCCCTGAGACCCAGCGCAGGAACCTCCTTTTTCCTACCCACCTCCTTCTTCTATCTGCCACCGCCACAGGAACCCACTCGTACCTCAGAAATAAAAATGGGTGCTGCAATCTGGCAGACAAAGTTATAGCAAGTTCAAATGAGTGGAAACTGAAGTTAGACAAATTCAGACTAGTAATAGGACCCACATTTGAAAGCGAGCTTAATTAGCATCTGTAACCAAAAGCTGCGGTGGATTTTGCTTCCCTGGAAATTTTTAAATGAAGACCAACGGAGTTTTTGTGTTTTGTTGCTTTGGGTTTGGGTTTTTTTCCTCAAAGGTTATCCTCAAGTTCATATGAGAGTTAATTTGGGGAAATCTTGTAGTTGGGTTCAAAGCAAATGATCACATGAGCTTCACTGTATTAATCACCTATGAATCTACCTATCTGTGGAAAAGTTGCTTCCTCTGATTATTCTTCCCTGAACTTTATAGATGAAGCTCCACCATTGCTAAAAATCCTTGGACCTCCACAAAAACGGCTTAGACACAGAAGCACCATCGAGCACTGTGTGGGTGCAGTGTCAGGCTCCCCCTGAGGGGACCCTGCACCACCCGCGCTCTGCTCTTGAAGACATGGAGAACCTGTCCCAAGCTCAGGAAGGCATCAACTGCTTTGATCCCTTCCCTCACTCTTTTTTGAGTCACTCTGAAAGCAAATATTAAGAGATTTCCAGATTAGCGTCCCCAAATACCCTCCCTTTATGCATATGAAATAGTTCCTTCTCTCTTAATAACATCCTTTATGAGCCATGTGAAAGTGAGCACCTTCATTTTATCTCATGCATCTTCCTCTCCTTCACTGCCTACGTTGTTTTCTTTTGTACAACCACAGAAAGCCTGACCCGCTTGCATGGCTCCTCTTCTCTTTTGGTCCCCAGTATCAGCCCAACATCGCCAATATCAATGCTCTTTTAAATCTGGCAGCCAAGCTGGCATGACACCAGATCATTTTCTGCTAAGATATCCACAAGAGGGGAGGAGATTAGGACGTCTGTAAAAATGGGGCAAACAACCATTACCAAACCACTTCAAAAAGGTGTTGTGTAGCTCTAACACTCCCTTCCTGACCAAATTCAGCGTGGTCAAACTCCACGTGGCCAGAAATGCGAGGAAAGTTCACAGAAAGTCAAGGTAGCTCCAGCTATTTCTACCAGCAGCAGTTTTTTGCCTCTCGAATTGCATTTTTTAGCATAAGATTTTCAGAGTTGAGCCTTTTAAACCATACAACTCCTGGAGGACAGAAGATACTTTTCTACCTATCTTGTACCAAACACAGTCACCGTCTGAGAAGGACCAAATACTCCAGCATCTTACGGAAGCATTTAATAAAATTCTGTGCAGCAAACACTCAAGGCCACAGAGAATTAAAGGCAAAATAAGTGATCCTGATCATCCTATATGTACCAGAGAGCTTCACATATGGAGTTAGATTCCTTCTCCGTATCATGACACACGTGGTCCTGCATCAGCCACTACCCCTGGCTCCATCCTGGGTAGAAAATCAACAGCGATCCCACTGATGGAATGGAAAAATGATCATGCACCTTTGCACAAGGATGAAACAAAGAGTTTGGTCCCACAGCCTTCCTGTGAGGAGCTTATGGACCTTACTGGGAGAACACATCTAGGTAATGGCTCAGGATCTGGCCCTTTGAAAGTCTGGAATCGAGCGCCCGGTTGCCCCATTAACAATTAGCATTCTGTTTACAAAACCCAGCAGAGTCAGTAAGAATGATCATTACAAAACATGCTCAGACTGTGATTCCGGTTTAAGTTAATATAATTTTAATGAGTTCTTCAGAAAAGGCCTGGCACTTATGGAAAATTTCCTTAATTAATATCAGACCCTAAATTAGTAATAAAAAAGCGCCCTGAATATCATTTGGTCTCAAGCTGGAACTGAAGTATGTTTTGGCATCATTACTAACTGTTAGCAGCAAGTTCTGGAAACAGATGCAAATCTTGATATGTGTCCTAAATATAAAACACATTGCAAAAAAAAAAAAAAAAAGAAAGAAAGAAAAAGTTCAGATAAAAATATATCTATACATCCACATATATTCGAGTGTGCTATTTCCTGCCTGTATCAGCAACAAATTTATTCCATTTAAAAACATTCCACTTGTTTCTTTTTGGTATTTTTTAAATCCCTTATTTCAGGAATAAAAACTCTTTCCCTCTGCCTTCATTTTTCCTGTTTATTTCCTCCCCCGACAGCCGTTTTAAGTAAATGAAAAGGGCTTAAAGACACACATTATAACGTTCAAACATCTGAAAATCAGCCCACTTGTTTTACCACCTAAATATGGGTATAGGTGCCTAATTTTAGGCCACCCACGCTAGAAAAATTTGGCCTTCATCCTTGAGGTAGGGATCATGCTACGCATCTTCTGGACAATTACTCCAATGAGAGATTCTACCCAGCAGAGAGGCTGGTACTGAAACCCCACAGATGAGTGCCAAGGTGCTGAGATTCCCAGGTGGCACCAAGTGGGCAGGAGACTAAAAATGGAAAACCTGCGGTAAACAAAATAAATAGAACCACTGAAAAATAAAAGTTAAAAAAAAAAAAGAAAGTTACAAGTTTAGGGAAGGTAGCAAAATGAGCGGGTTGTTTCTGAAGACCTGAGCTCCCCCAAGTTCTTTACTTTGCCTTAACTCAGTGTCACCTCGCAGGGAAAGCCTTGAAAAGTAGTTGGGAGAAATGGAGACAGAGACAACCTTGAGTCTTTCAGCTTCCATTTGCAAAAAAAAAAAAAAAAAGAGAAGACAGAGCGAAAATTGTTATAGTCACCAAGAAAAACATCACAGCATAGCAAGAGCACCAGAAACAGAGCTGGCTTCTCGGGTTTGCCAAGCGCCTGAGACGATATTGCTGAAGCGTGAACTGCTCATTCATTTCAGGAGCTGCTAACACCAAGGACGTTGCTGGCAATAGCCACGGTATTAACCACTTCTCTGCTTCCCAGGGCACGTAAAGAGGAAAAAAAATGTATTTTGGAGACAGCACTAATGCCTTCCCTTATTAAGGGTCCCATCCTGAAATGTGCTTGTTCCTCACAATGAAGTTAGTTACCATCTAATGAAGTTAGTAGGAATTTAAGGGCTGCAGGAAGAGCTGCTTCACGTGACCAGTTTTACTTAGTGTTTGTAAAGTTTTCCGAGCGTCTTAAAAGAAGATAAAAACCTTCTCTTTCTTAAAAGTTAACATTCTTCAAAGACCAAAGGAGAAAATCCTTATTCTGAAGATCACACGTGTACGTGACATTAGCAAAATCCAAGGTAATTCACATTCAAGGTTAGAAAACAAAGACAACAGCCAGTACAGGACCTCAAGAAAAAATGGCCCATCACTGTGAGCTACTTTCTCATTAATATTCAAGCACTAAATTAGAGAGGTTCAGCTGGAGCTGCTTCCATTACATGTGAGGTGTTGCTTTCTATTTTTTTTTATTTTAAGATTTGTAGGCTTCCAAGAATGAAAATATAACTGTAAAGCAACAATATTGTCACTGATTAAGGCATGGCTGGCATTTGCAGGGTTGCATTTGTACTTGCCAGCCCGCCCTGAGCTGAGAGAGCAGGAGTATTTCTTAAATTCAATATCTGATGAAAGTCCGGGATGGTCCAAAATGAGGTGGTGGTATCTACAGAGCAAGATGAAATAATGAGAAAGTCTGGCTACACTAAAACTAGCGAACAGCCAGGCTCTGGCTCTCAATCCAGCTGGGTTGGTCTGGCCACAGCTGCACTACTAAATTCTTTTACCCTCCACAACAGAGTGGCTGCCTCCAAGCTGCCCATGGGAACAGGTCTGGGACTCTTCTCATTTCCAAACCACGACTGAGACCTGTTTGCAACCACGCTGGCCAACCTTGCTCAAAACCAACCCCGCTGACAGTTTAACAGTACTGGCATTTAACAGCCCATGCCCTACCACTGTGTAATTTATGGGTAAATATACACTTTCTGGCCATTTTAGTTCAGATGGACGTGTCTGCAAACTTCTGTTGTTTGGAGACTGAGCTCAGCATGTCCCTCATCTCTCTCAGTGTATCTCTGCCCAATGACACAGTAAACATAAAGACAACAAAATCCACCCTGCACACTGCAAAGACTCCAGCGCACGTGACAGGAGAGACTGGGCATGGTGGCATGAGGCCAGAATTCCCATCTGACAACTATCTGCAAAGAGTGAGAACCTGAGGCTGGAAGAGGGAGGTCTGGTGATTTGTCCTGCTATTTAGATTCAGTTTTAATTTTCTTCTTTGTCATACAGTTGTGGAGGACAGGCTCTTCCACAGCCAGCACTGAACATGTTCATGTTACACTAGCAGGGCAGGTCCTCCAGCATCTTAAGAACCTTGACCCCACACGTCTCTCTCAAAGGTGAAGCAAAAAGCAAGCATTTAGGCAGAAGGGTGAGGAGGCAAAAGTGTAGGAAGAACATGTTGCCCCACCTCCCTTCTCAGTATTCTCAACAAAATTAAATCCAAGCTGAAACCCTTCAATCGCAGAGCAAGTAGAGGTCGGGGCAAGGCAGGGCACGGCAGGGTTAAACCAGGACTGAAGTGTAACGAGGCTGTGATATGGATTTGTTTATGGGACAGTTAAACCATCTCTTAAATCACCTTACCAAAGGCAGACTATCAGATCAGACGTGCCTGTACCTGAACTACTCACCTAGGCTCACTTCAGAGCCCGTGGAGACAAACAGGCTCTTCCAAGGCACTGCCACGGACCAGTACAGCTCATCTGCAGACTGGTCAAGTCCTGCTAATGCCAGTTTGTCCCCACTGACTCAAAAGGGAGTTGAGGTTGACTCTCTCAGATATGGATACCTACCCTGGGGACATCTATACCTATAACCCCTTCACCTGCCACAGAGCAGCCCTCCTGTGAATGCAGGAACAACCCAACCTGTAGTCCCTGCTCTGAGCCTCACCTGTGCTGAGGACTCGCTGGATCAGCCCCAAAGCTTTATGTAAAATGGCTGTGATGTGTACTTATATGAATCATATGCATTAATTACATAATAGACAGTCATGCTCCCCATCCCACATGCACTTTGGTTATGCATAGGACACAAAGCCTGAGTGCATTCACTATGAATCATGCAATAAGAGTACGTCCCTCAGGCAAAACTCTCCCTAAAATGACCATGTTCATCTATTCCCATGGTTTCCACTACAATATTATTTAATTAAGAATATTAATCTGCTAGGCCACCAACTTTCACCGTCTTCTGGGGAAGTCTGAGCAGACAGATATTTTAATAAAATATGGGGAATCCTGCTGTTTTGTATGGCTGAGTTGGTGCAATAAGGTAAGTCAACTGCATGGCCTTGTGAGCTTACTTTTTACTTATTCTTGATGTGAACACGAGACTTATGTGCCAGAGAGATCACCGGTTCAAAAGTGGCACGAGTGATGCTGGAGAATCTTTTTTTGCTTCGCTTGCCAGCTATTGCTGCTGAATACTGCTCAAATTAGTGCAATACATCATTAATTACTTGTATGACACTGCAAATACAGCACTGATCCCCATCTGGAGAATAAAAGACGAATACTCAAAGTTTGACAACCACGAGCACTCATTTGCACGTGCCTGCAGCCTGCATGTAAACATTTCACTTGTGCAAAGATACCAGTCTAGACACTGACACGACCAGTTCAGCCACATTATACCAGCCTCCCCCAGTAACTCGTCAGGGTTGCAGCCTGCTGCCCTTTTCCCCTCTCCCATGGGATGGAGAACTTCATGAACTGCTATGGCAGTCCCCCCATCGCCTCCTGTCCTACAGCCCCAAACTTCTGATGCTCAGTCTAATTTGGGATTGATAGATGGGCATCCTCGTTACCATCCAGCCCAGGATGGGGAGGACCACCACCGCTTCTGGTCGTGGGAATACCATCACAAGCAGCTCTTAAAAGGTTGCAACTGACAATACAACCAGGACACACTCTGGGTGTGCACAACTTAAGCAGTTGCCTAGGCAGCCATGGAGGCCTGGGGGAAGGCTGGGTGATGTGAAATTGCAGCAGGTAGGAAGTCCTGTGCCTAGAGGTGTGACATCCAAGGCCTAAGGGGGAAGTTTTACCCATATTTCCTCCTGCATGATGTTAAGCAACAGTCCGTAAATATGGCATTCATTAAAATTACCTTGTATACTTTTAATAGCCTTGATAATCAGATTTCTGCCACTGTATCAGAAAGCAAAGTTTGTTTTTATTCAAGGCCTTGTAAAACTCTAATTTGTCCCTCATGCACTGGAGGTGCCTGAAGTTTTCTAGCTATTTTAGTGTTTCTCAGCAGTTATTTTTTCCCCCTGTCAAAGCTCTGTTCTCCTCTGAAAGATAACTGAGTGGAGATTCACATTTCTCAGCATGCTAGGGATAAACCTGTTGATTTAAGGAGCAGCTTTAAACTTGCATCTCTCTCAGTATTCTACACACAAAAGGGGTCAGATCCTGCCCTCCCTCCCTGTGGCACTGCTAAGTAGAAACCCTTGAGAGGAACTGTGGGGTTTGTGGCTGGGGCTGCACCGTGCCTCCTTGCAGCCTGAGCATCAGAGCTCTCCCTCCACCCAGGAACACCGCTCTGTAGTTCTGAACGTCAGCAAAGACTGCAGACAACCTCTGGCACTTATAGAAGATCAGAGTCCCCTTTTTCAATCTCGAATCTAACTGGAAGTAAGATCCCCATGCTGGGAAAAGCTAAAAGCACTGCAGAGGCGTTGGTCGAGCCCCCAAAAGATGAAGGGCAGGAAGCGTGAAGGCGACCGACTGTAGAGTACAGCAGAAAAGTTCAGTTCACGGCCACATAATGTACACAGCCAGGTCTTTCAGTCATTCTGCCTGTGCCCACATGCCAGGCACTCACGTCTGAATACACACAGACAAGCAAGGGCTGCAGGGCAAGTAAGCTGCGGTACAGCTGCCAGGGTCCCAGCCGAGCCTCTCCTGGAGGTATTGCTGGGGGCACAGTTGCAAAAATAACCCATCTGACAACACAGACCATCAGGAGGCTCTGACTCAAAAGGGAACCTGTTTTGGGCCAATCAAAGCATTTCCTCAGCATCAAGCCAGTCAAGTTTTTTGAACCAAGTCAGCGCACTGCACAGAAAGCCCGCGGGAAGCTGCTCCACCACCCTCCAACCCTCAGCCCACAAGGGAGATGTTTGGCATCTCTGAGAAGGCAGAGCGCACTAGGACCGCAGAGGGTTTTGCAGCTGTTTGTTTGAGAAACAAAGCTTCCCTCCTCCAAGATGAAAGAAATGAAGGAGTCTACGCTAATCAAATCCTACATGCCTGCTGGCTGACGTTCAGCCTGTCTGTGATGCGGCTCAGTGGAGTGATCCACATTTCCAGCGCTCTGCGCTTGGTGGAAGGGGAAAACACGACAGCAAGAAATTCACCTGGCTGCGAGTCAAACAGGTGTATGGCAGCAGCATCCAAGATTATAATAATATCTTGCAAACATGCAAAAAATAGATGTAATAAGACTGATTCTTTGGTTTTCATTAATGAATCATAAAGGCTTTCTTTACATTACACATGCTTCTTTGGCATTCGCTGCTAATATTTCCACACTTGCGAGGTTGGAGTTTTAATACTGAGCCTCCCTCCCCTAAGGTTCCTCATTTTTGGCAAGATATACAAGGTGACTGTGTGCCATGACAGGCTCTGTCTTACTCTGGGGCAATCAGATTATTTCACGCAGATGGTTTTATCACTGAGACCATTAGAGATGAATTGCACAGTATGTAAATGTACATTTGTTTGATAAAAAAAAGCCAACAGTCTCAGTTCTTTGCTGCTGTCTTGCCTATGTTCCTAAATGCATTTCCTCTCTCCTGCATCATTCCAAAGCACAGTTTGTCCAATCTTTACCCTAAAGTGACTCAGCTAGTTTCTGATAGGCATCTTAAGTACACATTAACTAAGGAAGCAGGCTTTCTTGAGCTACTGGATTGAAATGCTGGAGAATGAACCTTAGTCTTAACTCCTGAAGAAATAAAGGCGTCTGTGTGTCAGGATGCCTAACATCACACACACCAAAAAAGTAAAGCACCGAAAAATAGAAAATATCACAATTACTTTAAAACATGCAAATAAACACCCTCTTGGAGGAGAAGAGAGTGGTGGTGGGGAAAAAACAACAAAAAAAAAGAGAGAGAATTTGTTCATAGCATCAGGTTCACAATTTAAAAATAGTCTGATCTGAAGTGGACCTAGAGACATTCAAATGATACATGCTCAGAGCAACACAGCAGCTTTTCCACTTCGGGAAAAAAGGGATTTTGACCCCTGCCCACCATGCAGTAACCCCGTTATCACCAACTGAGCTTTGCTCTTCTTATTAAGGTTTGTCTGAGGCCACGAGGCAGCCACTGCCAGTCCTGTCCCTGGCTGCATAATGGTTTTAGGCAAAACACGGTCTTTACCTGAGAGGCGTCTGGGCACATCGGTAATGGCTGGAAGTCCTGTGCCTCGAGTGGAGGACAGGGGAGTTGTGGAGTGAATGGATGGAGAAGTCATCTGGCTCAAGTAGGATGGGTAAGACTGGTCATAGGACCATGGCGGGGATGACTGCGCCTGCCTGGGGTCTAGGGAAAAAAAAAGAACAAAAAAAGAGAACACTTTTTACAAAGGAATAAAAATTTTAGGGCAGCATCAGCCTAACTGAAAGAGGTGGGATTACTGAGAGTACACACATCAGTGCTAGAAGGAATGAGAATGTAATGAAACATAACCTGCTCCTCTAGGACTCAACCCCCTTCTGTTCTTCTCCTTCCCGATAACAACATTTTGGGGAAATGAATGGAGCAGTGAGCAGAGTTTGAAAAGATCCAGCAGCTGTGCTGCAAATTCCTGGTGTCTCTCATCCAAGTCCAACAACATGTTATACCAAGACTCGCCAGCCCTCGAGGATTCAGCCAGATAAGCAGACAGCAAGTACAAGACCCAGGTCTGAGCTTAGGAAGTGGACTTCAGAGATGGGAAGACTCTACAGTCAGCACTTGGCACACCTGTCAAGTTGTTATCTGGGTCAAACATTACACAGTGGTGTTTTCAGTGCTGAAAATAAGATCCAAGACGGAAAATATCATTAATCTTATCAGCATCCGTCCAAAAATGTCACTTCTGGATGCTGGCCCAAGTACCTACAGTCACGTCAATTACAACAATATGAAACCAAATGGTCTGGGATAACTATCGGAAGCTAATGATGCCTTTGATGTACTTGCTACAGCTCACTATAGATGAAATTGTTTCAGGGATAAATACAGTTTATTTTTTGCTGAAGCACTGGTGGATTGCACTAAGTGAGAGAGGGAGACCTGGTTTTACTCACTGGTGTTTGGATTTATAAACCATTTGCTCTCAGTTACTATCTGGTGATAAAGATACCACTGAATGCCTCATAAACTATTATTTTTTATTTCTTTACATCAATAAAAACAAAGCTCTTTCAACCTCAAAGTTTGTTTTGGGCACTGCACGATAAACAGAATACTCTCTCTGAACTGGCTCATATAAATTATAACGCAGCCCTCCAAATCCTCAATATTTTCAGTAAAGCACATCATGTCCACTCAATTTGGACAACCTGCTATATCAGTGCTAAGGCTCTCCTTTGTAGACAGTAATGTGATAGCCACGTGGCATAAGCAAAGGCACTTTTTCAGGAAATTCAACTTTTTTTTTTTCCTTTTTTTAACTCCTTTCCCTGCTCTTCCACACAGTAAAAGCTCGGAGTTTCAGCTATTCCTTGTTTATTTTTTCTGTTCAGACATGATTTGTTTGAAGAGATGTCTGGAAACCAGATACTTCCTTGAAGCAAAATAACTATATAGATACATAACCCCCCCCCTCAACATTCCAATTTAATTTTAAGAGGATTTTCCTGGAGTTTGCCATTTATATTAGAGCTGAGTAATATAAATGGTTAACATAAACTCCTCAGAAATCTGAAAGACACTTGATCATTAAATGTAATGAACTTCTTTGTTTAACAATTTCAAGGCTAGGGTTGTATAGATTGGCGCAGGTTCAAATCTGACTGACTGCTCGTTGTTATATCTGATATCGACATATTTCTCTGCCTCATTCCACTACTATAATTCACCATGCAGTCAATGGTAAATGATCTTCAACTGGGAACGGAAAGCCTAGGCTTGCTGGGAAAACAATCTTAAAATTAATGATGTGTCAGGAGCACAATCTCAAATCCAAGCTCCTTCAAACTCCAAGAGCTTTTCAATCTCTGCTTCCGAATCTAAAACAGAGTCCCTTAAAGTTTCAGTTTTAGGTCAGGGAAGGAAATTACATAGTAGGTAAACGCTGGAAAAAAAAAAAAAAAAAAGAAATCACGGCAGAGGATGTTTTTACAGGATTTTGGTCTAAGATGGTAACAACCTCAGGGAAGGAGCTGCCTTCTGCAAGTTCATGCCACTTCTGGTAGTCCAATCCCCATGGCACGAGAAGATCTTGAGCATCTCTAGCACCCTCACCACTTGGAACATCCATGATAGACTTGATTTTACACCTAAGAGCCTTCCTCCAGCAACTGTGAATGCCTGTGTGGACATGTGAAGGATGAATGGCAAAACGTGGGCTTTCAAAACAACACCTCATACTGTGCTGTCAGAGGCAGAATACAGGGCTGCATAGACCATCAGATGACCCAAAAACATACCATATATTCTCTAGCTTCAATTTAAACACAGCTTCTGTATTTTATTACCCCCCAAGAGCCACAATACCACTTTTAGATACATATATTTGATTTCAGATCTCCATGAGTCCCAATACTGTGAGATTTTTGAACCGCAAAGTATTTTAGAGAAAGAGGAAAAAGAGGATGAACTGTTAGTGAAGACAGTGTGCTGTGACTTAACTGCTTCTGGCCCTGGAGCAAATCTCCTGTTGTACTTGGGTAACTCACTCAATCTCTACTGGATGCAATTTCTATCTAAATTTAAGGACAACGATGATATATTGCATGTTTAGATGGTCACTTCTTTAAGGTGCAGGCACTCTCTGAGGACCTTACTCACAAAATGGGGTGCTTATCTCAGCTGGAAGCTTTCAACCCCAATATTCAGGTGCAAACTTCAGCCCCTCTGAAACTAGAGTGCAAGCAACTTGACTCCAAGGAAAAGAGAACATTTCTTCTCAGGGCATATGAAATAATAAAGAGGAAAATCCTCAACCAAGCAGAACATCAGATGATGCATCAGATCTCAGTGACTGAGGAGAAGGTCGCAATACCCCAGGTTGCAGGGTTACTGCAATTCCTCCACACCAAGGCATGGCTGAGATCACAGTCGAGGCAGGGTAGGGAATTTTGCTCTGGGGATTACTGTCTTAAAGGGTTATCTTTGGCCTGTTAGGAAATCAGAAAGTGAAGATGCAAGTTTCACCAGATCCTAGAGTAAATGCGCTAAAATCTGCATCTGCTGACTGACAGTGGCCAAGGTTTGCACGGACATGAGAGCAGGGAGCAGTACAATGTCCTAGACGTTCTGCTAGCCCCAGGGTAAACATAGCTGCTCAGTGGCATTGCCCAGTCCCTGGACTAAAATGTCACAAGGCAGAGTCCAAAGCTGCCCAGTCTAGTCCCTGAAGGTTGACATGCAGCTGGGTCTCACGTGGCACCCTTTGGTCCCACCATCAGATGTTCCTTGCAGTGCTGCTGGAGTCATCCCACTGATGACTTTGGCCACTGAGGCCCAACCAGCCCATCTCTTCTGGTCCCACACACAACTAAACCAAACTTCCTGGGGGGAAGGATGGTGCTGGGTGAACCACAGGAAGGTGCCAGCTGCCAGAACAGCACTTCCAGGGCAGAACCATGCAAATGCTTCTGAATGAAACACAAAAATGTCTTTAGGAAGGTCATCTTCTCCTTGCTCAAGCACAGATGGGCAGGAGTGACTACTTAGGACGTACCAGCAGATTCGTAAGTGGTCTTCCTTAGCCTCCTACACCAGAGACCAGCGTCCCTGTTCACTCTGGCTGGTGGGCTTGCGTGTGTCTGCCGGATCCTGTGCCATCACCCAAAGCACCACATGCTCTGCAGGCACAGCACATCTTCTGAATTGCAAAAAGCCCAGAACAGATGAGAAACCTTACGATCTCTGAGGCAGAGCAAATGTGGATTCCTCCCTAAAGGAATCCCTCCAAAACAAGGCAAAATACGACCACAAAATTACAGCAGACAGCTCAGGCGAAAGCCCCCCCATTTTCCCACAAGGCAACGATGGGGAAAGGCTAGCAGAGCATTCAACAACAGCAAAGGAGGCAGCGGCCACTTGGAGTTGGCATTTGCACTTGAAAATTTTGGAGCAATTACTAAGAGCAGTCCTCCTTTTGTAAACATTTCTGTTATGCCTGCGTGGGTGTGAAGAGAAGTGCAGCTTTCAGCAGATTCGTTCACAACAGGGCATAGGGTGCGTGTGCGAAGAGAGCCCGGGCACAGCTCGACTGAAACAAGCCAGCAGGGCGAGGTCTAAACTAAAGCACAAACAGCTCCCTCCTGCTTGCACTGCCAGGTAAACCTCGCTGAACTCGTCAGGGAATATCGACTATTGAGAATTATTTTGCGGGGAGGTTTTACTGCTGCGTTTATGGTCGAACGGGAGATGGACACTGTTCTTCAACCTTCTGGTCTGTGATCGGCTGCATCCATCGGCAACGGGTGCTGATGCTTGATGGACAATAAAAACCAGTCTAAGACTGGATGCGTTGTATAGTAGTGAAAAATAAATAAAAATATATAAATGAATAAATAAATAAACCCCAACAAACGGTGACCGGCTGTCCCACAGATGACATTGGCTCTCCAGCAACATGACTTCTCTTACTGTTCTGAACTGTCACCAGGGAGAAGAAAAAGTCCACGAATAGCCCCAAAGAACAAGTTTTTCCACTGCTTTGAGGCTGGATATGAAGCACATAGATTTACTACAGAAAAAAACCAAACCAGTTTCCGATTTCTCAAGCTGAGCTACATGATCAGAGAGAGCATGATTACAGGCTTGCAGCTCCTCGGGGTACCATCTGTAACACCCCAACTTCACACGTGCGCAGGTGCTTTGCAAAGCCACCCTCATTTAAATCCAGCCACCAGCTCTAGCACTGGCTGTTGGGAATTGCATTGGTGCTACTGACGATACTAAAAAACAAGCTGTCTGGAGCTATCTTTGGTAAACACTTAGAACAAAGATCCTCACTTCTGATCTTAACAAAGCCAAGATGACTTTCTGCATGAGTAACCCTGCTATTGTTTTAACACCACACCCCCCCAGCCAAAAAAACAACAACAAAAATGCAACCTCCTTCTCTGACTGTTTCTTAGGCATCTTTAGAAGCCCAGGGCTTGATCTGGATTGCCCAGTTCAATCAATGAAGTCGAATCCAATGGAGTTACACCCCAATGTACAGAAGCATAATTGAGACCAGATTTTCGCCTGAAGAACCTCTAAAACTATTTCTCCTCTTCCCCCCCCCTTCCCAAGAGTCACATTTCTAAAAGAAAAAAAAAAAAATAAACTGAACAAGACATGCCAGTAGGGCAACTATATTGGGGGGGGGGGGATAAAGTTAAAAGAATACTTTAATAGGAGGGACACAAGCTTTACCAATGGCAACTCGCCAGTCGCCTGAAGGATGCAAGTGATTTGCATAAAATAGAGCAGACTGCAGCCACCCTTGCATTCACGGCAGCAGAAATCCCAACTCCACCACCTCATCTGCTGTGTCTTGTAGCTGTTACTCCACCTTGCAGTGAGCTGAAGGTGTAGTTGATCTGTTCAAGCCTATTTCTAAATTATCTGTTCCAGGCAACCATGTACTTTATTTGAGGCGCTCTCAGATTGATGTCCACCAGCTACAAACTGGTGTGTGCTCCAGACTGCTGCTGGTCTCACGTAAAACACAGCCAACCCCTGGCAGGGCACCTGCATAGCGCTGGTCTAATAACAGCTACACAGTTCCTGTTTCAAACCTGTCCTGCAGCTGATGGTCTTGGAGAACTGACACTGGTCTCTGAGGGGGATGCTGCACAGCTTCATATCCAGAGCCAAGGACAACGCTGTGATGAGCACGGTGTTCTGCCTTTACCCTGACTCTGCAAAAGGGCAGTGTCCAGCCCAGTGTCTGCAATTACTGAACGGGAAATTAAAGAAGGCCCAGCTGGTATCATCCTCCTCCTCCATTCGGGAGTCAAAGGTGTCTTCTGCCCATGGTCTTCCCAGCAGACTCAGTTTACATTGTCCCTGAAACCAGTCCCTGCCTGCCAGTGGAGATGGGTCCCCTCACTAACTTCCAGGTAAGCCACTTTTGAAGCTTTTCAATCTGCTCTCTACAACCTTAAGAATGATGAGAAATGAAACTGTAACGTCCCTGAGTGTGTGAAGGGGGGAAGAGGAAAAGGAAAAAAAAAAAAAGAGATTTCACGGGACCTGCTTTTGAGTGCTGTTATTTCAGTGATGAAAGTCACAGGTTGCCTATAGATCAGACGGTGCCACAGCGGTGATGGAGCATGAAACCTCACTTAACTCCCACTTCCCAGTCCCTGCAGCTGACCACATTCCTGCCATTACGCCCGTGGCTTTTCCTGGCCAACAGAAGCTAATTCTCACCGGTTGCCTTTTCGAGCAACACCAGCTTTCCTCGTTCCACTCTGGAACACCGATGCAACTGCTCGGTGTCTGAACAGGAATGTAATCGGATCCGTGAGCGAGGTGTGCGGGTGCCGTTAGGGAGAGGGGGGGAAAAACAATAAATAAAAAAGCAAATATACCAGGATCCAAATGTGAACAGACAGGATTTCTGATTTACGGGCAGCGAGCGGGGTTCAAATTGAATCTGCGTTGCCTCAGCCAAGGCATCTGCTTATTGGACGATTTGTTTTTTAATGACCCTTCGATGTTGCTTTTGCAGGATCCTAGTTAAAATGCCATGTTGAATAAGGGCAAGCCTGTGCCTTGCAAGTGCCACAGCCCGGTCCTGGGGTAGGGTTAGGATTGTGCCATGATTTGTAAAACCTGTACTCTGATACTCTAGGAAAATAAACACAACCTAGATAGAGAAAAGGAACGCAAGAGTGAACCCCAAAGTGCTGAGTTCTTTTAGGCTCAGGTGTGGGCCAGCCAGGCTTTAAATATTCTTTCTGTTCAATCATGGAATAGCTATGCAAGAACCTCAAGTGGAACGAAACAAAAACAGTTTATGTGCTTACTTGCAGTAATATGGATTTTGTCGTAGGAAACTGGTATTTACTGTTAAAGTTATTAGGAATTAATTATTTTCCCAAAATTACTAGGCAAAAAAGATTAAGAAACAAGCGTATTTGTGAAGGAATGCTTGGTAAATTCCAATAAAGGTAATAAAAAATCATTCTTTTTCAGACAAGGGTCTATTCTTCTTCTAATACATACCCAAGCTATAGCCAGTGACCATGTCAGGAAGCCAGTGGGTAATTCCCACTGAATATCACACCACAAGGAAACTGGTGGAGATGCACAGCCCAAACAACTCTCTCCCTACTACCACACCAAACAGGTGGACATATAGCAATTTCCTATGGCCACCTAACACCTGATCATCTATGGCATCAACTCTGCCTCCTGTTGTCACAATTTATGTGGCAACGAGCATCCATTCATCCCAGAAGAATTCAGAGGGACTGGATGTGAAAAGCATCCCAGCACTTTGGTGGAACATCAAAGCCCATCGAGCTTTACAGATTACAATCAACAACCTGAAGAGCACCAAAAAGCCTTGTGGGGAAGCCAGCACAATTCGCAAGTGCTCACACTGATGTAACGTGCTCACGCTAATCGCCTTATTAAATGTGGGGGGGCTACCAAAGAGCTAACAGGTCGCCTTTGATGGGTGTTTGCCTTTTCTAAATTGAGCAGGAGACAAGGGTAGGGAGTAACATGGCAAATACTGTGTCAGACCACTCGCTCACTGCAAACTTTAATAAGCAGCTGAGTCCTCACTGTTTTGGGGGAAATATGAGCAATTTGGGATTCTAAAGTATCCCACGAAAGTGAGTTTATCTGGCAAGAAAAGCACATAATCCACAATAGATGGGAAAGTCAGCCTGCCTTCCTCAGTTCAGCTCGTTCCCCCTGCCCTAGCAGCACTGCATCTTCCCCTTCTCGATGAAGTCTCAGCTGGTACTTTGAATTGCTGACTCTTACATTTGCAGAAGAGACGGTGAATGCCACACAGCTTTGTTTCCAGTCAGGCTTATTTAAAGCTCATCTGAAGTTTGCACCTCCCGGATCTGTAAATGCTGCTGATGATTCATAACGAGGCAGAGAAGTACTCTATTAATCAAACCCAGCAAAACATTTTCTACAGGAGGCATTTATGTGAATGAGAGCAGCGTATGAGGTTACACTTAGTGAGGAAAAAAATTACAAGGGGATCTCAGTTCTCGTGCTTCAGGGCATAAGCTGATCACCAGATGGGGTCGGGAAGAATTTCACCCTCCTTCGTTCCTAGATATAGTGTTGCACAATAGGTAAACTATGGAGGCACAAGGAAGAAGAAAAAAAGCTGATTATAGCCCCAGATTTTCCCTCTGCTTTCTCAGCAGCTATGTCCCCAAACACTGCCAGACAGAAGACAGTAGGTTAGAAAAAATATTGGGCTTTAGTCTGGCTGTTCTTACCCAGAAAATGATATGCACAAGAGCCCTGACTTCACACGTCCAATGAACAAAACACCCAGCCCAGCCAAAAAACCTGTTCTAGGAGGCTAGTGGGCATCAGGTACCAAGTAACGGGTACTACTGACACATTTAATATAAACATTTTATGTTGGTTAAAGCTAAACTTCTAGATCCAGGAGAACTTTGCCACAGCTCATGGGAACAATCTTCTTGTTTCAATTCTCTTGAGTGCATTGGGTTCAAATTAACCCACTTCTCTTTCTTAGTGCAAATTAATAAATGAGTTGAAGTTAAAAAAAAGCAAAAGAAAGAAGAAGAAAGCCACAACACTTTGTTAAAACCGCTAAGTTTCAGCTGGTATCATGTCAAAACCACTTGAAACATGAAACCAGAAATCTTCCTAGGTTGACTCAAAGACTATGTCTATACTAGGAGTGCTTTACCGGTAAAGGAATAGTGGTATGTAATATTGGCAAAGGACTCCTGGTGTAGATGCAACTATAGCAGCAAAACTGAGTTTTAAATCAGTCTAGCAAACTGAGACCAAAGTTTTGTTGACCGACTGGCATCTAGGTGAAGTTCTCCAACAGTTCTAGCAAGTGAATCGGTCAGGGGCAACACCTCCTCCTCACATCCTGGATAGACAGGAATATGTCAGCACAAATTTTGAGCATAGTAATAGCCAAAATGAGGTTAGAGGTTGTTTTGGAACTCTCTTGAAAAATTTATCCAGCTCTGAATTTAGAAAAATGATAAAAACAGTTTATTCTGTAGGCTTCACAGTTTTGTTGCAAACTTCTGGCACAGCTGCAGTTAAACATCTAATTTCAGTTTTATAATCTCTGACACATGGTACTTTATGATTTCTCTCAGCACAATGAAATCTGTCTCTCAGCATGCAATCACAAACGTTGCATATAACCCTTACAAGCAACCTTTGGAGATTTCTCCATAACCCAGTTCGTTTACCGTAACAGTGGTCAGCACTGGTGAGAGAAGGAAACTGCCACATGAGAAGACTGTGTTGTTATTATTATTATTATTATTATTATTATTCTGATAGAAAGACCATTAAATGCTGGCTGCTTCCCTCAACACGAGTGCAACCTGAAAAGGCTGAATGCCCATGTTCATTTTATTATAGGCTAGTACGTACTACTGCACACAGGGAGGAGAAGGCAGAGCAACGTGGCAGTTTGGATTTCACCACATTCCTACTCAATTTACCCCGATCGACTGTTTTGGATGATTTTGGATTTATGGCAAAAAGATATTTTAAAAAAATGAAACAAAACAAAAACATTTTCAGCTTCAAATGCTATAGGAAAATCCACTTCCCACCTAGCTTTGCTTGGAACACATCGCTCACTCTGTAACAGCCTCGTTTACTGCAGTTGAGACACAAATATCCATCAGCAATTACTACCGTTGCCTGTGCAAGTTAATCCTATGGTTCTGTCTCTTACCTGTAATCTGACTCTGTCCTTGTGGATTAAAAGGACTTGGTGCAGAGTTCAGAGAGGGCCGTGGGCTCTGGGTCGGGACCCCTACTCTCATACTGGGATGAGGAATGCGCCCTAAATCACTGAGGCGTTCAGAGAACAAACTAGGTTTAGAGTCATCAAGCTTCTGTCTGTGCCCTGGAAACAGCAAATCATAAAATAAAAGCGTTAATAACAAGATTTAGTAATTTAACACACCCAAAAAAAAAAATAAATCCCCAAATGGACTCTAAGGACCTGTTACTTGATTTCATGGACTTACAGGTATCTCAGCTACCCCCGAGAACACCATGACATCGGTGGGGGGATTTGTGTTTTGGACATAGTTGTGCTGGTGAAAGTCTTATCGAGCACAACTGTGCCCATACAGACGTGTAGCATGCTGCAATTTGAATTAAAATAAGCACTTATGAGGACACCCACACAAGGTCTTTTTTGTCTTTGTTTGTTTGTTTGTTTCTGCTTTAACTACACTAGGTAGTTCAAGGGGCAAACTTTTCCAAAAGCAAGCCTCATATTTAAGTACAAGTTGTCAAGTGGGACAATTACTCCATGTCTGGTTTATCTGTTGTGGATTTTTGCTAGGAAAAAGCAAGCTTTTCCTTTTTTTTTCTTTTTTTTTCTTTTTTTTCTTCTTTAACTGTCACTAGCTTTCATTTCCCTAGAGAGATGTAAAAAAACCCAAAACATTCACTGTGATTTGAGCAGTGTCACATAGAAAACCTTCAAAGCTGCTGGCCAAGACTGGGTCCTACACTTCCTTGCATGGTCAGCCTTCCTCAGTGCTCCTACTTCTTTCCCCAAAACCAGACTAACTGCCCTCGTGCTGCACTGTGGAGCACTCATTTATGGGTGCTGGGTTATTTCAAAATTTTCAAGGGGGAAAATGGGAAAAGCAACAGGATGCCCCAAGTGCTGCTGCTCATATTGCCATTGAGATGTTTCAAGAGTAAAGGGTTTACTTCTCTAGTTGTTATATTTTTCTCCTAGGTTTAATTTCTTTCCAATGAAGACGCTCCTCGTCCAAAGGCACCTTTGAATGTGAGGTGCAGAAGGTGTTATTTCTATCATTCAACATATGGAGAAACAGGCATGCATAGAGATTAAGGTCAGGACTAATTTTACTTAACTTCAGCCATCCATAAATCAGGCATCTAGTCTAAACTCTTCTAATGTAGACTTCCTCCTTCGTTAATGGAAAGAAATAGCTACTTCCAGAGGGCAATTCATCTCATTTGTCTCTGACACCAGTCTTAAAACGGGATGATTCACCTTCTGAATTTGCTTTCTCTTCCTTCTCTGATCAGAGAGGGAGAACACATGACTAGTTTAATTAGACATCCTCACCATTAGTCAACATTAAATGGAATGAATCTTATCCTAAGTTACCGACCAAGGTCACGCAAAAAGCCTCTGGCAGAGCTAAAACTGAGGCTCAGATCCTCTGACTGCAACCCACAACCACATCTGCCTCCATCCCTGTGAGCAGTGCAAGGGCACAGGCACAAGCAGTAACTGGGTAGGGTATTTTTATGCTTTCAACAATAAGAAGGTTCCCTGGTAGGGTTTGGGCTGGAACCCTTCCAGATGATCCCCAGTGGCTTGAGATAATCCACATTGTCCCTCAGCAGTGTGAACACAGCCCTGTGTCTGGAGGAGAAGACAGTTCAGCTTTGCAGACATGGTCAGGTTGTCCCACTGGTCTTAGGGCCAGGGAACCAATTCTGGCACTGGTTAATTTATTTTAAAAGCATAAATGAGGCCATTGAATCTTGAGATTGAACTATCGGACTACCACTCCTAAAAAAATACCTCTCATCACAGTACTGAAGGATGTAGGTTCAGATCATCTAACTGGCACCATGGTGCCTACAAGATACATTGGCAAAATGATATCAGTACTATGCAGCTAAAGCCAAACTAGATTCAGAGAAATCACCATTTTAGATAGACAAGTGAGGAATTCAGGCTGGGAGATGAGAAGAAACTGGATGGAATTTAGTTTTGGAGAAACTCCTCTAGCAATTTAAAAAAATTAATTAGTTGACCCATTATTTTGTACTTTGAAGTATGATTTTTCTCCCCCAGGATGACTCAGTCTAAAAGCACAGGGTAGGTGGGAACTTTCTCCTTAAGGTGAAGATGCTGTTCTATGTTAGAGCTGACATGGATTAGGGCTACTCCTCTCTTCAGGAGATACCACTCACTTTGAAAGGGGAATGATTTTTGGTGGGCTTGTAACAACTGTTAATTAACAGGATAACATCTAATCTGGTAATCTTTAGCATTATCATTTCGATCTATTTAAACTACAACCTGTACAAGCTGGGTGCTGATAAACCCAAAGAAACAACTTTGACACACACAGAGTCAGTATTCTCTTGGGATCTCTCCTTCTCCATCTTATTTTCCTCTGAAATTTTTATGTATTTGTTTTTCCCTTTGCTAGTCATATTTTCCACTCTTGTTTTTTAAAGGTCTCTCCTTCCCCTCCTCTTTTCTCTCCTACCCCTTCCTAACGCATTTTGGCAAATTCAAGAAAGCTCAAAACGAGACAGACACGATCAGCCTATCTCTGGCCTCACACACCAGGGCTGACTATATCTGGGAATGAATCCATGCTCCAGGAGGATTTTATTTTGAATTTTTGTAGAAAAGTCCCGTGCTATGCTCATACAGTTCTCTCTTTCTGCTAAGGTATCACTAACTAACTGTTGCACAGGCTTTTTTAACTGCTGTCAGATCTAACTCCATGTCATCTCTCCTGCACCAGCCTGTGCTGAGAAACCCCAGGTTTGTTTTCATCACGCTCTGCTTGCCCGTGCACAGCTCTGCTAGAAAAGAGTTTGTATTTAATTATGTGTATTTTTCTCATAATGAACTAAGTCTATCACAGAAAGACAAAATTCAGCAGGACAGCAGTGCACTTCAGTGTAGACAGGGAGGAAAAAAAAAAAAAGAGTTGGGGGGGGAGAAATAAGGAGAAAAATTCCCACATCTGGTTGAATTGAAATGATGTAAAGAAGCGTGGGTTTGGGTGTTGCCACTCCCAACCCCCCCCCAAAAAAAAAAAAAAAGTAGGGAAAAGAGTTATATGCACATCTGGAAGACCCCAGGCATCAATGGAACTGCAAGTCCCCAGAAACCAGCAAGGGGCCAAAGGCAGACTTGCCTTCCCCTTCTGGACATTTAAAATTTAGGGTTGTGACACGGAGTCATGTTGTGGCAAAGAGATCCACAGAAGGAGCCACACTCCCCCAGCGAAAATGTCCCAGTGAGATGAAATTACATGACAGCTTTGCACATTATGGGTTATGATGCTTTGATAAAAGCTAAGACGTGCTCCCATTGAAAGTAAGCAGGAAACTCAACAAAACCTTCATATTCAGGAGGTGGTCACAAAGAAGTGTAGGCAACGTAAATAAATTTCTTGCCCTGTGCAGAAAAAAAACCAACATAAAATCCTGTTAAGTACAGAGGAGCCATGAGGTATGGGCTGGAAACACTCTAAAAAGCCCTTCTGAGTAGCACATAAGCAGCAGCAGTGAAATATGTGATACATGTTTAAAACTCATTCCACAAGCTGCTTTTCATCTCTCATTGATCTATGTCTCCGTTGACAGAGAAATTCCTGATCCCAGGGGAGTGTGTTAAGGAAAGCTGTATTCCTTGGTCTCAGTCATGAGGCGTAATTTTATTTCAGGAAAAAAGATTAGGGTAGCCAAGTGTGGATAACTCAGGGAGAATCTGTGATCTGCTGCAGCAGCGAGTACGTTAAAAAGCCATAGAAAAGCTACATAAAGAATAGAATAGAATAAAATAATGTTGCAGCTGTCCCAATGCCTGCAACATGACATTTAGTGCTGGCTGCTCTGTTACAAAGATGATTTTGTGGAATGGATTGGGCTTTGAGTGGGACGAACTGGTTATGGACCCAGGAAGCCTTGGATATGAAATGCAGTCAAAAAGATTGAGGTCATCTCATGAGTTACTGAATAAGGATGGGACCCAGCAGCCACTGGAACAGATCAGGTCACAGGCAAGGAGGTGGGAAAGATAGGAGAAAAATTGAGAGTTAATAGACAAAAGCTATACAAGCTGTTCTGATTTGTCTGTTATCACAGTACAAAGCATGTTAGATATTAGAAATCCATTATCCTCATCAAAATTACAAGCAATGTCCTGGTCTCTTGTTGCTACTCAGCTATTCCAACTGAAACACCAACCTATTAGTTTCTGGAGACAGAGAGAATTGACATTAATCTACCCCAGTACCAATTTTGGCCCTTTTACATGAACCAAACCAGAAAACAGCACTGAGAGAGTGCAACAAATTCAGGGCAAACTGCAGCCAGTCAGACAGTGCCTGCACTGTTCCTTCAGCTCGCCAGTTCAGGATGGCCTCAGAACATGTTAAAATGGCCCATCGAAGCTAATGTTCAATTATCACATCCCAGGCATGGCAGGAGATGTGAGGAAGCTTCATCTCCTGCTTAATCATTTCAGTTTAAACTAAACGAAGGAATGTCTCCCAGATCAAAGCAAGGCAATCTTGAGTCTGCTGGATGTGGTAACTGGAAAGGGACGTGAGCTCGCCTCTCATCACTGAACTTCCACCGCTCTGCTGGAGAAGTCAAGATGTAAATCGGGCCATGGAAGAGGCTGACTTGCAGAATGTAAATGTGGTGTTGATGCTTGAAGATTTTTACCTCCTCGGGGAGGAGGGGTGTCCGTTTTTATCTTTCAGCTTGTGGGTGTGGAACTGAAAGCTAATCAGATTATGCTACACGTGGCCTCGCCAGATGCTGACACTCAGGGACTCCCTTTCTTTGTACTTTGTGCACCACCCATCAGTATTTTTTTTGTGTATGTGTTTTTTTTTCTAGCACCAAGGAGATCTGGTTACCAGATTTTCAACAGATGCTTTTATCACTCTCAAGTGGGTTAGCTACTTTCAGTCATCGCCCAGTTCTATCTTTTTTTTGCTTTTGCCTGAACAACAAGAACTGTCACGGGAGTCAGGTGTCTGTAAGAGCTCAGGGAAGGCAGAAAGGTCACAAAAGTAAGAACCTGGGCTCTCACCTGCTGGGGGCATATTTGCTAGGACATCCCAAGTAGAATGGAGGGTGATGACCCAACATGAAATACCACCTTGGTTTTTGTTATGTATCATAAGTGCGTTCAGCAGCAGCTACTGAAATTCGTGGAGTCACTCCATGGAGTGACTACAGATGGGAAGGGCAAATAAAATAAAAATTCTTTGAATTTCGGGGCCAGTAATTGATGCTTTCTATGGCTCTGGGTTCAGTGCCGAGATTGAAAAAGAACAACACAACAAAACCCAACGACTTTAATGGAAGAGCGACTTTCCTTCAGGCTAAGGAGTGGCAGAAAGAAGAATCATCACCTAGTTTACAAGCTATGAATTTATACCGTATACATCCCAAGCTTTCCCTGACTTCAAGAGAAGACATCAGAGCCCAACAACCCAAGTTTTGATTATTCCCACTGTTCTCCAAAGGTCAAGTGCTTTAAAAACGTAAAGAATGGGCACATTTTTTCCTACACACATTCTATGTTTTTGAGACAAGCACTCTGATTATGTGTCTTTTAACACTAGCACACTAGTGACATACTTTTCTGTACACACTGTAGAAGACAATTTCACACCACAAAAGATAGGTTACGTGTCCTCTGAATTTCATCATGAATCCTCCTTAAATTCTCTTTAGATGTCTTCCTGCATTTCATCCCATTTGGTCCTATGGTTCAGATGTAACTGGGAGATACTGATACTTGACTGTAAATTCAGGCACAGGCTTGTAAGCTGAAGTCAAAGGAGGTAAAATGGTAAAGAAGTTGAGACCTGAGCCTAAGGCTTGTTAACAGCTGTTGTGGAGGGACTGAATAATGCTGAGCATTCATCATGAAGCAAAGATATTTGTTGTTCTGTTACAAATTTCAGACAATACATCACTGCAGCAAGATGTCAATCCAAAGCAGTGTCAATCTACACACGGAAGGTGAAAATATGACACCTATAAATCATCAAAAGCCCAAAAGACGCAGGTCAGACCTTTACAAGGAAAAAATCTCTGAAGCAAGTCACAAGGGACCCTCTTGTGTCCCTTGTCTTGTGATAAAGTGTCATCCCTGGGCTGGCTTCTGTTCACCCAGTGCTACTGAATGCACCCAATCCAAAGTTCACAAAAAAAAAACCCAACACAAAAGAGCCAAACATTTTTTACCCAGGAAAGGGCTTTTGCTTGGAACCCTTCCAGTCTCTTGGGTAAAGACACAATTATGAAAAGAAAAATATAATCCACCCAAGAGACATAATTACATAATTAGGCCATAGGCTGTGCATAGGAAAGGTTCTTATAGTTCATAAAACAAGAAGCTACATAGGTGCAGTAACTGCAGTTAATTCATTCAATGGATAAAAAAAAAACCCAGATGTTTGTTTTTTAAATCACTGAGGGCACCAGTTTGCATTAGACTGGAGAGCTTATTCTCCCACCTCTACACAGAGCCCTATTAGTGCTGAGAGGAGTCACTCAGACGCAGGCAGAAAACAAGACCCTGTCTCTTTTTGTTCTTAAAAAGACGTATTTTTTAACCGAAGCAGGTAGCCCTGCACGTGGAACTACTGCAGAGGAATGGAAATAAAGAGGAGGAACATACGCTGTGAATGAGCTCAGTTCCTATACAACAACATCTAACGTGGCCCATTGCCAAAATCCCACTGGGCTCTTCCTCCCTGACCTCTGTTTTCACGAAGGTCTGCAGACTACTGGTACAGCTCCAAAAGGGCCAGATCCAGCTCCCAGGGGAATCAGTTATGCTACTGTCCTCCTGGAGCTGGGCTTCAACCTGGGGTGAGCAGAGGCAGGGGAAGGTTTGAACCTCAGCATAGAGGTCAATCCCATGGACCATCTCTGGTGTTGATGGTCATCTCCCCACTGACTTACTGGGCTGAAAAGCAAATGTTGATGCAGCTCAGTTTGCAGGCAGCCTGCCCAGCACAGGATGAAGTCAGAGCATCCAGCAGGTCGAAGGGAGGAAGGGGCAGGAAGGGTGAGGGGAAATGATCCCATGGGTGTGTAACCTGTGTCCCTTCGTGCCCATGGGACTCTAATTCAACGATTGCAAAGCCTTTGGGAATATAAAGCGCTACCAATGCTTCTTAGAATTCAGCTGAGGTCTGCGGAAAGGAAGCATCCAGCTGAAAGGCAGACCCGGAGGTCGGGTGTTTTCAGCAAAAGGCAGCAGCTGCAAAGGAGCCTCTTGCTCCCAAAATTTCTCTTTGTAGAAAGGCAAAAGATGCCTCCTCGGAGCTGGGCTCCATGCCGCACCTCCGGCAGACAAGGGACTGAGGTGGGACATGTGGCAGAGGCTGAGCTGCCCAGGAAATCTGCCCAGGGAAAGTGGTGTTAAAGCAGCAAAAATAGAAGGTTTAACAAAGGAAACGGTGCTAAGAAGAAAAGGACAAGCAGAGCAAGAAGGGCCTCAAGTGGGACTGCTCTTGCACTGGTTCCCTCCCACCCTTCAACTCATTTCAATGTTGCTGTGGTTTCTTGGGTTGTTTTTTTTTTTTGTTTGGGTTTTTGTTTGGTTGATGTTTTTGTTGTTGTTTGGTTGGTTGGGGGTTTTTTGTTGGTGGTGGTTTTTCCTTTTTTTTGCTTGTTTTGTTTTTGTTTGTTTCTTTGTTTCTCATTTGGTTGGTCTTTGTTCTGTATTATTTGGGTTTGTTTGTTGTTTGTTTGTGTTTTTGTTGTTTCTTTTTGTGCTGTTGCTTGCTTTTTTCCTAAGCAGCTTTTGAATCCTGACTTGGATCTGGATGCCTGTTCTGCACAGCTGAGCAACACCCCTTATGAACATCAGCACAAACCACCTGGGCTGGGAACAGGTGGGACCCCCCTTGCACCACGATGCGCTGCCTTCACCTTTACGCATCCTTCGTGACCATAAAGCAATCCGTGCGCACGTGTGCCAGGAACCCAGCTAAACTTTGCTGGCATGGCTGCTCAGAGACATTAAAGACAACTCGTATAAACAGAGGCTGTCACGCAAGTCTCGGTCCCTGCCTTAATTCCCTTATGCATGCTGGTATCTGTTACGCTCCCCCCCTCCTCCTCCCCCTTTTATTTAGCAGAAGGGGGGAAGAGGGAGAGTAAGGGCTGTCCCGCAAAAGCTCAAGAGCTCCTCATTCTGACTCTTACCGTCCTCATTCCAACCCAGCAATACCTTTGATGAGTGAGGCTTTTTCCCCTTGCAAAGGTAACTGTCCTATAAAGATCCCGCCAACTTCTATTGCTCACTGCAGCGACCGACAATAAAGATCATAGCAAAAGAAGGGGGGGGGGGGGGGGGGGGGAAAAAACATCTCCTTGAAATGGCCTCTCCTCCGCTGGAAGGGGGGGGTGGTTTTCTTAACGCTTGCGAAACCTGATTACTTTAAAAGAATGAAAAGGGGGTGGGTGGGTGATGTAAACGCAGCCACTAAGCCAGATTTAAGGCACTTAGTTTAAATCTAGCCTAAGAGCTCTCCGATGCTACGCTGCTCTGCTCTCTAGACATCAATAAGGTGCATTTTCCCTTTTGGTTTTGTTTTACACCCTCAGAACCAGGAGCGTGTTGCAGGCCGAAGGCTGCGGTTACAAGGGGAATTCAGGCATGGAAGAAACAACAGTTAAGCAGTAATAGATGGATGTGTGCATGTTTGCACTCTATCTTTCAACAGATTGTTTTGCTGCTTTAGAAGACTCCTGTGTTTATATCCATGCAGCAGGTTTTAAGCAGATTGTTTAAACTTGATTAAAGTGGGACATTTCTAAAATAACCTTACTAATAAAATTCAGATGGCTAAAGAAACCTGAAAAACGTGGGTGAAAGCAAAAAAGATGCCATTTCTACACTAGCGGGGGTAACATGATACAAACTCCAAAAGAAAACAGTCTTCACAAGTTCGACTGGAAGGATTATCTTGTGTATCAGCACCCTCTGTGGCAGAGTAGCATTTATCCATGTATCCACCCATGTTAATGCTGTTGCACAATTTACTACAGCCATGATAGACAGATAATTGCTTTATCCACCCAAGTGTAATAAACGGAGTCTACTATGCTAATCCCTGTATTCTTACTGTCTGCCAATGCCAAGTAAGGGAGAGATGTACGCTGAAAACCCTGCCCTCTCCTTCCAAAACTACTGGAGTTTACTCACCCGCAGACCTGCTGAAGTGTTCTTACTGCATTCCACTCCCCTGCTCCCAGCGCCAAGTATTTTGAGTGGTATCAAGTTATTGTTATATAAAGGGCACCTACACTCAGGCTATAGGGAGGCAGAAGCCAGGATGCAGCAGTTTTTACTAAAAAATCCAACAACCCAACCACTGTCAAACATCTTTTCCTACTCACTAAGTGAAACAGGCCAAGTATTATTTGTTCCTGGGCATAGCACAGAAAGCAATTAACCTGTCTTTCTAAAACTGGACATCTATTCAGTTTGTGTGGAGTCTGTCTGACTGTTGAGAAATGTCATTTAGCTGCTGGCCCATCAGTGTTTTCCACAAAAATCTACAAAGATTTTTTATTTTGAATGTCAAAAACAGGCGTATCCTTTAAAAGGTTTACAGATTCCTGGCAGCTCCATGAGCTTAGGTTTGCGGCATCAAATTTGTAATGACAGTTTGACGGATGTCTCCCTTTTTTCCTCCTGAAAGGTATAAAGAATTGGTGGTTCCCCCAGTAAAAATTATGCTTAACACTGTTCTTTGCTCTTATTTATACACTCAAGTGTGTAAAAAAGTCTTGTGCTGCTGGCAGTGAGTGGGTTTACTGGGGCAACGTTCACGTTGCAGAAGGTACTCAACTTGCTGTGCCATTAGAGCACTTGCACCGGCACCCACACGACGCCCAAGTGCCGAAGATGGACAACCTTCAACGGCACATAAATGATGCAGCTGGGCATAAGAGAAGAACCGTTGGCCTGAAGGCCCTGCCAACAATCCTGGAGGAGAGTCGCGCTTCTTGTCCCCTTGTTACGCTCCACCTCTACCTGCCAAGGCCAGCAGGGGAGTTTCTGTCTCAGGTGGAAGCTGGGATGGATTAACCTCTGTTTCCAAGTCTTTGAGGGAAAGGAAGTGTCATTTAAATGTTGAAACACAGACATAGGGGAAGCACGGACAGGAGTTCAGTGTTAAAAGTTTGCCTATCGACTATCAGTAGTGATACTGACATGGAAGGTATCTGTTGTGTCTTCAGCCAATTAATATTTATTATTTCCTTTCATAACCTGCATGATGAAGTACAAAGCACGATTATAAAATCTTGAGGTGACATCCAGTAGAGACGAGTCCTCCAGACTTTGGAGAAAGGGGTCAGAATTCAAAATGATCTTAGCAAACTGGAGAAATTGTATTTGCCATGTCATTAGTAAACCTGCATGCAGCAACAGTTAAGTGCACTGTACTACACTTCAGAAGAAATCAGATGTTCAAATGCAGCACAACAACAAACCTATCAGCCAGCAACACTGTGGAGGACGATCTGGGGGTAGCAGAGAGTTGCAAGTTGGATGTGAGTCAGTAATAGGATTCTGTCTTTTTGTTTAAAGGAAAAAAAAAAAAAAAAAAAGTAAATTCAGTTCTGGGAAAGATTAATGATTAAGTTGCATAGAAGACATAGAAGGTAACTATTACACTCTGCTCAGAACTGGTGAGACATCAGCTGGACTGTTTTATCCAGCTTGGGACACTACCCTCTAAGAAAGATACAGACAAATGAGAGAGAATCCAGAGAAGAGCAACAGGAGTGATAAGAGATTTAGAAAGCATGACCTACATGGAAAAGTTGAAGGAAATACATTTGTTTAGTCTAGAAAAGAGACGAGCAGGAAAGGACATGATAAGAGTGAAATGTTTTCTAACAAAAATGATAATCAATTGATCTCCATGTCAGCTGAGAACAGAACAAGAAAAAGCTGGCTTCATTTGAGGTAGAGGAGATTTAAAAGATTAATGTATGATATTAGCAAACTCCTTTTTAAGTATGAAAGAAAAAAAAAAAACAAACACAAAACCCAGACTTAGTAAGTAAGTGGAAGGCAAGGATTTAAGAATTTGGACAGATGTCAGTGATGATCTAAGTATATATAATGCTTCCTCTGAGGAGAAATGGACTAGGTCGCCTGAGGTTTCTTTTAGCCCTTCTGTTCTAGGACTGAGTGATTGCGCTTGGCTAAGTCACGTACACAATATTTTTACCATGAGTACATCAAGGCAGGCAGCTCATGCTAACTGTGGGCCTGATGCTGCAGAGGCCTCAGCATCTCCAGCTGCCATGAAAGGCCACAGTGAAATGCAGGCTGGGTCTGCTTAGGTAGTCCAGGCCCCAAGGAACGTGAGTTTGGAAACACTTTCCTAACCCCTCTGCACCAATGTTTCTTACGCGTCTAGCTTCAGAGTAACTGTCATTTATTTGCCTCCCAGTGGGTATTAAAAGATTGATTTCATCATTAATTTAGCAAGCATGACTCTGGATTTTCACTTGTTTCCAGGGATACACGACAAAGTAAAACTAGAATTTCAGGGCCAATGCTCAGGAGTGTTCTGCATCCCCACATGAAGGTCCAAAAGACCATTAACATGTTACTAGTCCATGACTGGTTTTGGTTGTTGCTTTCTTATTTGTGCATCTGCTGGTTACCCAAAGAGAGATGGTCCCATGTAGAGTAGCCCTGGCCATTGCTTTCTGCTAAAACCTGTGTGCCCCTCTCAACTGCTGTGTGAATCCCAGAATAGCAGTGGTTGGAAGGGACCTCTGGAGATCATCTAGTCCAACTCTCCCCTGCTAAAGCAGGTTTGCTACAGCATGTTGCCCAGTATCGCATCCTGGTGGGTTTGAAAGTCTCCAGAGGTGGAGACTCCACAACTTCTCTGGGCAGCCTCTTCCAGGGCTCTTGTCACCCTCACATGAAAGTTCTTCCTCGTGTTCAGACGGAATTTCCTGTGTTCCAGTTTGTATCTGTTGCCCTTTTTCCTATTGCTGGGTGCCACTGAAGAGTCTGGCCCCATCCTCTTGACACCCACCTTTTAAATATTTATAAACTCCGAAGAACAAGGGACATCAAAATGCAACTTCTCAGGGGAAAAAAACCAACAAAATGCATGAAGCCTAGAAGCAAATGCTCTGACAGCCTATGTCTTCTATGTGTAAGGAACTCCTCAATGCAGTGAGAGACTATAATAGCCTGGGATTTTCCAACAAGACAGCCTCATTATTTGCATTATTTGCTCCTGGATGTGCTTCATTCATAGCTATCTCCAGTGGATTTTTATTTTTCTTTCCTTTGGTGGAAAAGAAAATAAAAGCTACACTCTGCTGTGAGCTACACATATATAAATCCCACCCTTGCTACAGAAACACCAGCTCTACATATATTCATCTCACATTAAACCCCCCGAGTCCTAGGGCTGACTGCCTCTACCCTGGACTGGCTGTTTAATAACATCACGCCCAAAACTCAGCAAAGCATTACAAGTGCATGAGATAAAAGTCCTTGGCCAAAGTTAAGCCTGTCCTTATGGGCTTTGCAGGTTGCTAAGTCAGTGCCTAAGCCAGGTGTTTAACCTACTCAGGGGTGATGTCTTGTACCGAAAGCCCCGGGAGGGAGAGAGGGGAGGGAGGTGAGTGACACAACTGCATTTAGCTGCAAGGAATGTAGTATATTTTTGAAGGGCTCTGGCAGGGGGCTGACCCTTTTGCCGACAGTTGTAAAGTTTGTTTAGTAACGGGGAGCCTCCTGTGAACTTAAAAACAATAGGAAAACAGAGTTCTGGAGAATAAATCTCACCCCCTGCCCCAGCTGCCTCGGCGTTCGGCTACCAGAAGGTAAAAAATCCCCAGGAATGTTGGGGAGGGGGGGAGGGGGATGCTCCTGCAAGACGGAGCTGGAGGGTGGCCAACACAAGCAGCGGGCGATGCCATTCATGGCACAGCAAGCTGCGCTGAGGAACACCCGGGGAAAGCCCAGGCAAGGCTGGGGCTCCCGCAGGCAGGATCTCCACTGCCACTGCTCTGGCTGCTTCTGCAGGGAGCATCTCAGCAGCTCATCCCACAGAAACCCCAAATACCTCTTCTACCGCTTCCATCCGTATCGAATTTAGTAGACGGTGGGCTTCTCCTCAAGGCATGGCAGAGAAGATCGGTCCAAACAGGACCTGATTTTTATTGCTGAATTCATGAGGCTCCCTTGCCTGTACACCAAGGGAGCGCAGAGGGCATTCATTTTGGTCACTGGACAGGATGTAGCACAGAAGACAGGGAAACCTCTAACTTATCACCAGTCCCCTGAGCTGCACAGTCCTCCCCCAGGTTCATTTTTTAAAGAAGATTATAGCTCACAGACTTTACTTTGACCCTGCTGTAACTACTCCACTATTTCACTGTTAAACAGAAAACCACTAAGGCTTTACATTGTGGGTGTAACACACTGGAAAAAAAAATAAAAGGAATATAAAAATATAAAAGAAACAGAAGCTGTAAATGCCTAAATCACAAGTCATCCAAATGGGCAGCTGTGAACTTGATAGCTTTCAAGATGTACACAAGCACACACATAGAGCCCTACCTATACATATATATATATATGTAAGCTTTGAGCTTGGAAAGACAGTAGGACAAGTTGGATCATCACTGAGAAGAGCTCTGAATAATCTGTAACTATTTCATTATTACTTTGGTGAGTTGTTAAGTTTGGATGCCCACTACAGTGCACCAGTGGAAAACATCCCTACAATGCGAGAGCGGCAAGGCTATTTGATTCTGCTTTCTTAAAACAGGCAGAAATAACACTGAAGTACTTAAATTCTGGAAATACTCATCATCCCTGTGCTATTAATATCGCCTCAATAGCTCGCTCTATTTAAAGCAAGGTTCTTTCTTGGGGTTTTATTTTGCGGGTGGCAAATCCTCATTTAATTCGCAGGATAAAAAAGTATGAACCTACAATTGGAAAAATGGGATTGTATGGGGCCCAAGCCATCTGCCAGATCCATGAATAGAGGCTTTGCCACCGTCTTCAGTGGGAGACAGCCTGGCCCTGAAGTCTTTACAGCTTGTACAAATTTGAATTTTATTATTTGCTTTGTTTTTAATGTCGTATGACTCATTTCAGGGAATAATATAGCTGCTTCCACTGCAATGGTTAGAGTTATGTATCCGTGAGTCCAGAACTGGATTCCTCAGTTATGGAATTTTAGATACAAGCTGTGTAGTCTACTTTTTAGCTCTTTTTTTTTTTTTCCATGGAGAAGTCACAGTCAAGCCACTGGCACCATTTCTTAGAGGACAGCACACACATACAAGAGTTTCCTTTTTCTTTAAGCACAACCCTGATTTAATTCCATCAAAGAAAGATGGAAAATCGAATGCAAAGTGCTGTCCCCCTTTTGTCCAAGAAAAGTAAAACAAGCAATGCCGGTGATGATGAAGAAATTGGATATCTTTTAGTGGTGTGTTGCCTTGGGTTTTTTTACAAGTAAAACTCATCTGTCTTAACCGATTTCAATGACGTAAAAAGGCAACAACAGAAGAGAAGGATAGAAAACTTCTTCCAGCTTCAACACAAGCTGTGAGGAAGTTAAAGCTTAAAAAAAGAAAGTGATTTTTTTCAGTATATGTCTATAGAGAGTTCAGCAGTATGACAATGGAAGAAATTTGATTTTGAACTCTTTCCCAGGTAGGATGGATTGTCCTTTTGCTCCAGTTTCCCACAAGGCCCATGGCATTATTTACCTTTTGGCAGAAGAAAAGGAGTTTGGTTGTCAGTTGTTCCCAGCATTGACCAGTTTTGATGATCAAACAAGTTATTACTCTCTTGACAAAACACTCTTCTGTACTAACAACTCCCTTTCATCAAAGGACCAACAATAGACTAGGACCAAACCCAATTTCTAATCCCTGATGGCCATAGGTGGTCAAACCACTGCCAAAGGTGATCTACTGTCAAGCCTACCCCCAGCATCTGGAAGCATTTCTGACAAGATACTGGTTTAAAATAACATATCTTGTATATGGTAGGGAAAATAGGCTCCCTTCTCCATGATACTGGTATTTCACTGCATCATTTGAACAGAAGATCTATCCCTGACTCTCTCTCACCAGGTGTGCTGGTAATTTACTTCCTGCACATCACTCAGACTTGAGAGTGAGAAGTGTTTTTTCCGGTTTTGCTTTTCTTTGATAAAGTTTCTGGATGGTGTTTGAGAACGCCTGATACTACTGTTTGCTCATGTTTTGATAATGTTTCTTGCTTTCCTGTTGATTCTGGCATCAATCTTCACTGAAATAAATGGACGTACACTGGTATAAAACTGATGTAAAAGAGAATTGGGACCACTGTATTTAAAGAGAAAGTCAAAGCTCACTCCTGTGACAGTTACGATAACTGTACCTCTAACAAGCTCTGTGGTTTTCACACCTTCATATTTAGTGATTGGATGTTTCCTTCTCTGCTTTCGCAAAAACAGCGCCATGGAAAACAGGTCAAAGGCCTTCTTCTGTAAGGAGGAGCTCCCTGAGCCCTGCCAGGCAGGGTCAGGTACCCAGCTCCTGATGGCTTCTGGGAGTATCCTGAGCACAAGGAGCTGGGTGGGCTCTGCCCATGATGACCCCATCATGTCAGACTGGAGTAACTCCAGAGTTAGCTGTAAAAGTGGCAGGAGATGACACGCCAGGGAAAAGGCTGAGGCACACCGCAATTAAAACTCTCCCTTTGTATTTTCTTTTGCGTGTGCGTGTGATTTAAGTGGCCTCATAAAGTAAAGTAACATCTTTTCCACTGGCTGCAGCTTCTAAAAGTACCGTTGCTTATCCTGAACTTAAGCATAACTCATTCTGATGGGAGTTTCTCTGTGAAGCAGATTTGGTATGTACATGAGGGTACATTCCTTCCACGTCTAATTTTGCTCAGAGGCAGCACCATTTATTGCTGCTTCAGTACACTGAAAAACAAGCTTACGTGTGTAGGCAAACAAACACAGCAGCAACCTCACACATGCTCACGATGACATTCTGGTGTCTGCTCACGAGGAAAAAGAAGGATTAGTTATGCACAAACATAACAACTTTCCCCAACTCTGCCTGGAGATGTGAAAGACAAGTGGCCCTGTAATCAGGTCTCTTCTGAGAATACTGCCATATGGTTTTAACAGAGGTTTATTTCCTGAAGCAAGAGAGGACTGCAGATTCTCAATCCAACTAAAATAATTATGCAGACAATTTCACTCCATTACTTTCGGTGGAACCCAAGCTGTGTGGTCCTCACATGCTTGCTGACACCTTTAAAGAGACATTAAACCATTTTTACATCAAATTCCCTTAATGGGTGGGAGGTAGGATGAATTTCCTGGAAGATTAGCACCTGTCACATTGCATAAGGCTTGCCCCCGATGGCTGCATTAATTCCCTTCAGTTGGTAGACAGCAAAACTGTGACTGATGCCTCCAGAACACGGAGCAGCAAAGCATCTACCATACTTCTACAGAGGTGAAACTTTTAGCCTGGCTGAGGTTTCCTATGCAATTATTTTACCTCCCACATTTGACCCTGAAATAGCACCAGACTCAAGTAGAAATGGGTGCCCCACATTAAGTGCAAGGAAACTGAAATACAGCTTTAAATGTCAGCGTCGGGTTACACCCCAAGTGTGATGTGGAGACTTTGCTGAGAACTTTTTCAGAGCCACCTTGGGCTGCTGATCTTTCCCCTTAACCAGATAAGAAAGCAGTAGATAATGGTTGGACTTAAGGATCTGAAAGGTCTTTTCCAACCATAGCAATTCTGTGATTCAGTACAAAACTTCCAATCTTTCAACCAACCGTGGGTAAAAATCCAGGCAGAACGAAACCACTTTGACTCGAAGTAAAAAAACTTGTATCAAAACATCACCTATCCAACTTTGAATGTAAACTACAGGAACCCTGCAAAAACAGGGATGTTAACCAAGACACACAGTCATTAAAGGAGATTTGAAAGAGAAAGGAGACCACCCTTAAAGAATGGAAATATCCCTTTTGGACTAAAATGTTATTTGGCTTTTGTGTGTGTGTGTGTGTGTGTGTGTGTGTGTGTGTGTGTCATTTTTGTTACAGTAGCTAGTTTATGGAATTAGCAAACGTACTACATTTCAGACTAGTAAATCCAATTAAATCAGAAGAAAGTACACACATAGTTTTAAGTGTGTCAATCTGTCTACAGTGTAGCAAAGAAAGGGATGAGGGGAGGAAGGTTTGCCATAGGATCGGGGGATTTTTCATAGTGTAAATCAGGGGATTTTTCAGATCGAAAAAGTAAATTTAGAGAAAAAAGCAACTGGGACTATGAGATCAGATCAGAAATCAGGTACATACCAGAAACAAACAACAGGGAACAAACACAGGGTTATTTTCTTGATGGGTTTGCAAATCTCAGGGCAGCTTAAGACTACTGAATGAGCACCTTCCTCTGCCGGGCATGGGAACTCTGCAATGGTTAATGGCAAATTCTGTATGTGTGTGGCCCGAGCGGTGAGAAAACCAAGCAGGAAACATGTTTCTAATCTTTTTCTAGTGGCAATTTCAACATTACACTACAGATAAATTATGGTAATGTAAATAGTAAAATCCAGTTCTCAATTCTCCAGCTCTGCGTCTGCCACCAGCTTAGGTTTCTGTGGGCAGGACGGGCAGAGGATGCTCTGCCATGGGGTGAAGGTTTTGTGCTCGACTCCTGAGGTGCCATACACAAGGCAGCCTCTGCTTTTCCTCCCATGTTTTATCTCTTTGCCATATAAGCTCTGGGGAATTTTCTCCCATTTAATCTCTGGAGAGCATGGTACTGAAAGATCCTCCTCCTAGCTGTGGCATCGATAAGTCTACTATAAAGTAATTGCACCTCTGATAAAATTGCAGAAGTGTATTGACCATTATCAAAGCTGCTCTTACTAACACAACCAAATAAGGTCGGTTTGTTAAGTCAACAGTACTTTCTCGGTCCCATGCCTGGGAAAAATGCTCTGACCAAGCCTTTCAACACAGCAAAGAAATACTGAAGACGTTAGCGACGGCATTGTCTTTCGGCGACACTAAAAAAAGCTAAGAGCGTGTTTTCGTCCAAGCTCGATTTAACAATGCTCCCTCTCACCCCCCCCCCCCCCCGCCCCAACCTTCTGTTTGCAAAACAAAACCTAAATTTTTGGGCCAACGTTTCCTGCGGTGATCGCTGTGGTTAAACAATATTTGTGAGTTTTGACTGGCTGATAAGGCTCCACAGCAGAAGAATTGCTTGTCAACTGAGGTGTGGCAAAGGGAGACAGAGGTTAAACCCAGCAGAAATGGCCAGCTCCGGTCCTCCCCTCAGTTTATGGCAAAACTCCCACTTAGTTTAAGAGAAGTTAAGATTTGGGCTGACACAGCTATTCCAGTTAGCCCTTGGTTTTGTGGGGAGAGGGGTGGCAGCTTTTCTTCTGTCATTTGCCAGAACAGGAGGAAAAGGCTCAAAAGGATAGGAGTGCTGGGGTTTGGCCAGCTGCACCTACTCTTCACGCTACATGCCACAAACGTCGAAAGTGGATCTTGGGGAAATTACCCATAGTGGTTTTGAGGTTTTAAATAAGGACAAAAAAAAAAAAAAGAAGAAAAACCAAACCAAAAAAACAGGAAAACTGCACTCGAACACTGATTTACTCTATAAATTGATTTAACTTTCTGACAGTTGAACTGAAAGTTCAAAGAGGCAACCTGGTTAGTAAGATGCAACCTTGCTTTGCAATCATTTAGCCAAAAATGTCACCTTGAAAAAACTCTGGCTCTCCACAATTATTACCTATTTATTCTGGAGTATTATTAATCATATACTTGACACACATTCTCTCCAGTCTGACTTGGACAAGTGAGACCAAACCTGCACAGAGACCTACTCAATAGTCAGGACCATGAATATCTAAAGGAATACAATCTTAGTTTAGCAATAAAAACAAGCACCAGTGACTTACAAATGACCAGCAAGGATTGTTGTCCTCACTGATGAATTACCAATCAGGTAATGTGGGGACTTCACACAGAAGTCAGGTACTCAGTAATAAAATAAAATATAAAATTAAAAATGTGCTAATCACATGAAGAAGCAGTGAAAACTCCTACGTGTATGGTTATGTATGGTTATAATGGCTGGCATTCATGGGCCAACATTAATGTGCTGGTGAAAGTACAATGAGATCTCTGACCACAAATGATAACAACTTCGGTTTTTATGCCGCACCCTGAAGGCAAAACTTTGGGAAATGCCAGGGTTCCCTTGGTCTTTTCAGAAATGGCACAGACTGTTGGCTCCTTATCGTGATGGGGATTTCCATTCATCTTAATTCTTTAAAATGGAACCTCTGCAGTTTTTTTTTCCCTACACCTGGATGCCTGCTTACCTGACGACTATATGCAGGCTTGGACTCACTTGTCCATGTCAGAAATTGTGTTAAAATACGTGACTCATAATACTCCAAAATTAATGGGGAATACTTTTGGAAAACCAAAATCTTCTCAAGGAGGGAAAGGAGTCTGCGTGCCCTGTGCTGAGGTCTCCAAGAAATTGCCAACACTGAAAAAAACCAATTTCATGGGACATCTCATCAATTAATCTCAAAATTATGGGATTGTCAGACATCATTCCCTTCCCTTCAGTACTACTGAAGAGTTTGTTAGCAGGTTCTGGAGCACTCTAGGTTATGTTCTCTCCCATGACTCAGAAATTACTGAATTTAAATCAATCTTATTAATTTGATAATTCAAAACATGCTGGCTTTTTGGCTTTTAATGGAACAACTAAGAGGGAAACAATTTATCGTCCAGCAGCTCAAATAAATAGAATTCACATATTTCTTTGCCTGCCTTTTTCTATGTTTAATTCTTTACAAATCTAATCCATTCCTTTCAAGGTCCCTTCCAACCCAAACCATTCTCTGATTCTATGACAATTAATTTGTCCTCTTCATTTTGATTTTTGGCAGCTTCCTCCACACAACAAACCAACAGAGACCAGCAAACATTTGCTCTTAGATGTCTTCCATTCATCTTATATTTCCCTTCTTCATGTTTGCTGTACATGTCGTTCTGAGTATTTTAAGCTCCACCCATCCACTACCCTTTCACTGCTCTAGCTATAACAGCACCAAACAATTCAGTCTACTTCCTCAAAAACGGCAATTTTAGTAATATGCTCTGATTCCCTGGGAACTGGAAGCCTTTAGAGATGAGTATGCTAATGGACTAGTTAGTTATTTCTTGGCTGTACCAGATACCCTTTACTTTGTGGTCACACCCTGGCCAGCAAGTGTGCAGCAGCAGGAAAGAATTCACCATTTCCACGGGGCTTTTTTTCTATCTGAACTTTTCTACACCAGCACGTCAATGAATGGGAGGGACTTGCTGGGCAGTAATAGACAGAGGAACACACCTGGTATCCCATATTACACCCACGTGTTCAGTTGGATTTGATGATCTCCAGAGGTCCCTTCCAACTCCTACCATTCTACGATTCTATGAGGTTAGCAAATACAAGAAGCTCCGTTTCAGAAATATTTATATGGGCAGCATGGAGAAGTGACAGAAAAGTAAGTTATTAATTACAAAAGACAACAAAAAACGTCATTGCAAAACTGTGAGCCAAAGTGAAATGGGATTTCACAGCGACTGCTCTGGTACCCTGCATTTAGAAATACAGTGAGCCAAACTTTCCACAAAAAACTTGACAATTTATTACTGTCTGTAATGTAGAAATGAATTGGCCAAAAACTGGCAAAAAAAGAAGTTGTTTTTCTCATTAATGTCAGGCTGCAGAATTCTGGATTAAAACTGCCTGGAGGCTTTCTCCCCTCTAATAGATCTCAATTATTTTCCCCCCCTTAGGGGAGAAATGACCAACTGGGACTTGCAGCAGTAGGTTTATGGCTAGTACAGCGTCAGCATTTCCAGGAGAAGTCTCTGTTTGAAGGGGTTTCTGACACTAGAGCTCACTTAGGCCGTTGGTGGTTTTGGCCTAACAAACTCTATAAATTTTTAAATAACGCTTCAAAAAATAAACCTCGCTTA
Organism: Actenoides lindsayi; assembly: GCA_025331215.1. Classification (NCBI taxonomy): domain Eukaryota; kingdom Metazoa; phylum Chordata; class Aves; order Coraciiformes; family Alcedinidae; genus Actenoides; species Actenoides lindsayi. The sequence continues at coordinate 94,176 of WTSP01008585.1, forward strand.
GGTGCTCAGCTAATGGGAATTGACTTTCTTGGAGCTCAGTTTCCGTTCCACGGAAGAAGCCGATCCCAGTGAGATGTTTCATTGGAACCTGGTCACTGTCCACTTCGCAGCCCCTGCTGTTGCTCTTCATCATGGAGCCTGGACGTGCTGTCAGCGTGGGGGGTACCCAAGCCCAACACAGTCAGGGCTGTGTTCACGGGGCCTCTTAGGGTTGCTGCTCTGCGGGCTGACAAGGTTATCGTGCTTGGCCTCTCTCCAGTCTTCATCACTCATCTTCAGCCAACAGCTACCGCTGATTTGGAGCAGGACTCTGCTAAGCAGGCTCGTTTTGACTGATGCTGATTAGAGGAGCACTGGGGAATGGTGTTCTCCCCAGACAGCATAGCCGTGGCTGGACACCCAAGAATCCCTCAGGTCCCCCAGCCACAGTGATTCTTCCTGCTAGAGGACGTGCAAGGCAAAATGATGTGCATTTCCCCAGCACAGACTTAATTTCACACAGACCTACCAGGGTCCAAATTTCCCTGGACACCTGCAGGGAGGCTAAGGCACATCTGGTAGATGCCTCCATCCTTACGCCTTCTGCCTTTCCTACTATATCTGCAGTAGGTTCTGCTATCAGCTTGCCCTGCTGGATGTGGCCGTGAGAAATGCTGAATGCAAAGTCCACCTGAGCTCAGGAAGGAGCTGACCTACCTTCTTTTCTTTACCTCCCTTACAACAATCTTATCTTAATCCACAGGAAAAACACGGGAGCCTCCCCATGGATAAGCACGTTCATGATCATCAATGGACTGTGCGTATTTACATATAATAAGAATCAATGTCATTAGGGACACCAAAAGGTTAGTACAAGGACAGACATCACTTGCTAGACCACTGCAGACACAGAGCACAGGAATAACACAGAGGATTGTGAGTTAAGGAACTGGAAATCCTGCCTGTTCAAAGGGGCTTTGAAAAGTGGAAAACACAAACTCACCACTTTCTCAAATCCCTAATCTAAGAAGGGTCATAAGATGTTAGGGAAGAGCAGATTCAGAGTATGTTGCTCTAAATCCAGAGGTAGAAGTTTAGGTAACTTACTCTGAGTTGAAATGACCAAATGAGTTACCACACACACCAAAAGTCAAAAGCATTGCTGAGCTGTGACTTACTGAGCCAGGCTGATCTCCAGAGGTCCCTTCCAGCTCCTGTCATTCTGTGATTCCGTGGTACTCTGCCCACGCTCACGGTGTGCTCTCATTTTCTCACACAGAGCTCACGATCGTGCTAGTTGCCTACGTCCTGGAGAAGTGTTGCAACTTCACCCTACTCAGCAGGCAGGGTGAGGCCCCAGGGGACTTCAAAAGCGAATGTCTCAAATCAGCTCTTGGTTGTATACAAAATATTATAGACTGTTGGAATTACAGTGCTCAAGGTCAAAAAATACAAGCTATTTTTCCATATCCAGAATATCTGAGAAGTCAAGACTGGTAAAATTTAGGGCTTAATATACCTGTCAAAGTCTGTCTAAAGAAGTCTCTCCCCAGCCAGGCTGAGAAATAAAATAACTTCTGTTTCCAATGAACCCCTCAAAACTCCAGTCTCCTGTGAGCAACAGCGCTTGTGGGGCTGAGAGAGAACTGGCAAACTGTTCTTATGCAAGCCAACAAACCCAGCTATCTTAAGGGATTCGACGACTAATTTTTTAAACAAGAATGTAAATGCTCATCTAAAAATTGGCTTGACCGTTTCCAGTACAGGACCATACAGACACACATTCAGTTCCCAGGGTGGAACAGGTTACCATGTCCCTGACCTGGATGGTAACCATCTGCCTGTGTGCTCGCTGCCTGTGGCAGAGCGTGCAATGATTCTACTTATCTTAAGCCTCTTTTATTGAAGGCTAAGCGAAATCAAATCAACTTACATTTACGGAGGGCCAAGAACACCTACCGGGCAGCTGCTGTGGCTCAGCTGACATGTGGAAACACAGATGTCCCCTGTAACTTGATCACACCTCTAAGCCCTGAAATTTTCTTGGTATGGACTCAACTGGAGGCTGAAATTAAGTGCAATTTCAGGTCTACCTTCTTTCAGGCTGAAGTGGTGCACAGGTCTACTGTTAACACTTCACAGTGGGGTAAATTGCATGCATACACACCAAAGCAATACTGATTCTGTAAGTTAAATATAAGTAATTTTGTTTGTGTTGAAATATTTGAACATCTGTCTACAGTGCTCTGAGGCCAAGTAACAGATGTACACTACTGCACAAGAATCAAAATGATGATAATTATGGAACAAAACCCCACGATAGGCTGTGTCATAAGCACACAGTACTATTATGTATGTTTATATATATATATGCATATATGCATATGTAGGCTTATAGCACAATAAAAGAAAATGCAAAAAACTAAATGAACACCAATAAGAAAAATTTAAATGTTAAAAGTCTGTCTCACTGAAGAACTGAGACTGTGGTTGGAAACACAGCAACAGTCATTTATACTCAAGTCTTCAACAGTTAAACTCTCTTTGCAATGTAAAAACAACAAAAAACAATGATGCCCTCACAAAAGGGCCAAATTCACAATGCAGACACTGCTCCTCCCCATCAGGCAGGGTATTCATTATTTTGTTAGATGCACAGAGTCTAGAAGCTATAGAAATATTTATGTGTGGTGTGTAACCTTTTAATTCTGCACATGCTCGTCTCGTTGTTCCATCAAGCACTTGGCATCAAAGGTTTTCTTTATGTGCAGGTGTGAAAGTTGCGTGTACAAATTAAGGAACTATCTTACTAGCTATTCAGTCTGGAGGAGCACATGAAAGAATCTGATTAACAACCCGAAGGATTCGTTTTCACTCTGAACTCAGATTCCCAGGCTGCAGAGCTGCTCCTGCCTTCTTTGCACATCCAAGACTCACACTGACTTCTGCAGGACTTTTGCAGGAGTCCCCATGCTAAAGAAATGTTCCCTTACTACAGAGGTCAACACAAACAGCTGTGTCTGTCTTTTCTATTAGCAATTTTATCTGAAAAAGTCCACTGTGTTTGGTGAGATTCACTTCTCAAATGAGCTGTACCTCCTGATGGATGCAAGCAATCTATTCAAATTTATTTTTACAATTCAGGTAGGAAATTGCCTTGCCCCCACAAAGTGAGGGTTGCCAAGGCCCGTGCCCTCCCCGCAGCTCCAGACGGATATGACTTTAGTCATATATTCTGGCCAGTAGTCTCAAGGCTGGGGTTAAACAAGCAGTTTGTTCCTCTCTTACATAAGCACCGAAAGACAATACTACATTCGAGCTCACAAAAATATTTTAATTGGTGATGATTTCCAGACAACTATGTCAAAATTAACTCGGAGTTGATGCCCACTTGCTTAAATTTCATTCATCTGGGTTCAAATTATTTGCTTAAAAGAAGAAACATTTCCTTTTATACACACTTTGGTTTCAACCTCCAAAACCATTGCTAGAAATTAGTCCTAACCACCCAGTCGGCTGCCTCAGAAACCGAGCTCAAATCCATCACTGTAATGACATCAATAACAAATACACAACTTTAAACCCTATTGTGAACAGTGGCATACCAAGGAGCATGTGTAGCTGTCATCTCGTTAGTCACTAGAAAAACACCAATGAAACCAAACGAGCCTAACCATGACAAATTATTCAAGAGTTTAACCTGAGACATTAATGAGCGCTAAATAGCTTGTTTTCATGCTTGCTTAAGGAGATTTGTTTAAAATCCCACCAACCTCCCCTGAACGTTGCTTGGCGAAGCCGTTCATTCTTGTCAAGCTGGTTTTCCTATTCCAGCTAAAACAGCAGGTTGCAAATGTTTGGTTAAGGATGGCTGCCTTCCCCACCCCTCAAGACACACACGCGCACGGAGGCAACCGCACGGGCTGTGAAGCTCCCTCCTCTCGGCTGCAGGAACGCGGCCGTTTCACTTCCCAAAGTCAGGAAATGTATGGTCCATAAAAGCCTGTGCACCTGCTCGCAGCAATTCGACAGCCTATGGTGTCAAACAGCTGTGAAGAGAGTGTCTATCCAGCCGGGAGTTTCATCTTTTCAGACTTTCTGTTTTGGCTGGGTTTCATCTCTCCGGGCTGTAATCGAGTAAAGCCCCTAAAGTAGGCACTAGAGGAATCAGCTACTTGCCATTTTCTGAAAGCAGCACCAAGTATTTAACTCCAAGTGCTGATTTAGTGAGAGGCTGGCTTCTACAAGCCACCTTTTCCTCCTGCAATGCCTTCAAGGAGTTGAAGGAATTGGGATCTGGACCAACTACATTGTCCTGACACAGCAATGTATAGTGGAAGCTCAAAGTTAATAGGACAGAAAAAAAGTGCCCATTTCTTGAGGATGGACAAATATGAAATAAATGAAAAAAAAATATTAGAACTATGTTTCCATTTATCAAGGGAAACTGAAGCTTTCTGACTCATATCGTGATATACCCTGGATGAGAATACACCTCAAAACTACAACTTGAATAAGCTAACACCTTCATCTCCACCATATTCCCATATTCATGTCATTCCTGGGGTAGAGCAGTGCCACTATTTGTACATCACACAAAGGGAACCGAGGCTGATTAGATTAGTATTGCTGATATCAGTAAGTTTGGGTATCTGCTTAGAGGGATTTTCCAATGAACAAATGTCATAAAGACGTCAGAGGCAGATGACAGACCTGAAAAGACTCGTGTTCAAATGCGTCAGCCACTAAACCATCCTGCTATGTCCCTGCCTTACTCATGTGGCCACAGAGAGCTGGTCTTCAAAACTTCCTGACATGAGAATTAAAGTAAAAAAAAAAAACCAAACCAACAAACCAAAACAATAAAAAGGCACAGGGTAGGAGTTCTTTGTTCTCTTTAAAAAGAAACATTTCTTCTAACAGGCAGCCTTTATGCTGATGTTCCAGATATGCTAACATTGCTTTTTGCTATATACAGTCTAAATTGTCATTCAAACAAGACACGAGCAGGCTTCCAAAACAGAAGCAGTCTCAAATGCACTCCAAAAAACTGCATTATGCTCCAATGTAAAACTATTTTTCAGTCCATCTGGGAGATCTCAAGCATTTGCTGAGTCTGGCTTTACTTTTAACGGAATTTTTGTTGGACAAACCATTCTATTTTGACCAGATTGGTTTTTATGCCAAAACTTTTCTTTTGCTTTTAAATTTTGGGCCAAATTTCTCTTGACAGTATCCTCTTTGAACAGATGACCAAGAAGACACAGTTGTTCCATCTTGCATATGAGCCCTAAAATCTAATTTCTCCCCAAACTCATGTCCTTATAAAAATGTGAAGCCTTCTCATAACTTTGTAGGTTGTTCTGCAAACTGGATGTAAATTAAGTGAGGGGTTTTTGGAATTTTTTTAATAACTCGTAAAGTTGGGAAGTTTTCAGCCTGGGTTCTGGAAGTGAAGCTCAGGGCACGCTGAACTAATTTAAAAATGTAAACGTAAAAAGATATGACCCATAAGTGACAAATTAAAGAGGGAATGTAAACGGTCTGCAGAGCGCACTGCCCTCCACCACTCACAGTTTACACAGCCCAGCGACTCTGGGGTCAACATTTTCTGGCAGCACAAGACAATAAAAAACCCATAAACTTGCTGTGCATGGTAAAGCTACTGTGTCTGACATAACACTAGCGCAGAGGCCCAGAGAGGTGACTGAACCCTGGCTCCCAGCAGCATCAATCCCTGTTTTAATCACCCTCCTGACAACACTCCTCTTTCAGCTCTCAAGCTGTTTGACTCCCAAGGATGGGAACACCGTGATAGTTAAAGACATGGGGAAAAGCTTGAACAAAGTTGTAGCAGTGAGGGGAAGAAAACTGCCTGTGAAGGTGTCTTTTGCCCAGCACTCAAATCTGCCTCCAAAAATATTTGGTTTAAGCTAAAAAGCCACGCAGCAGACCTCTCATCCCTCCAGTGAATGGCAAACAGCTCGATGAGGAGCACGTGCCCTGCAGCTCCATTTCATTTGGTGTCCTGGTGGACAGTAAGTTCTCCATGGGACAGCAATGTGGCCTTGTTGCCAGGAAGGCCAGTGGTATCCTGGGGTGCATAAAGAGTGGCCAGCGGATCAAGGGACGTTCTCCTCTCCCTCTAATCTGCACTACTGAGACCACATTTGGACTATTGTGTTCAGTTCTGGTCTCCCCAGTTCAAAAGGGATAGGGAAATACTAGAGAGAGTCCAATGAAGAGAGATGAAGATGATGAAGGGACTGGAACATCTCTCTTATGAGGAAAGGCTGAGAGCCCTGGGGCTGTTTTGCCTGGAAAAGAGAAGACTGAGAGGGGATCTTATGAATGTTTACAAATAGCTGAATGGTGGGGGTCAAGCCAGTCTCTTTTCAGTGGTGCCCTGTGATAGGACAAGAGGTAATGGTAGCAAGGTAAAACCCAGGAAGTTCCACCTTAACATGAGGAAAAACTTCTTCTTTACTGTGAGAGTGACAGATCCCTGGAATGGGCTGCCCAGAGAGGCTGTGGAGTCTCCTTCTCTAGAGACTTTCAAGACCTGCCTGGACCTGTTCCTGTGTGTCCTACCCTGGGTGATCCTGCTCTGGCAGGGGGTGCAACTCGATGATCTCCAGAGGTCCCTTCCAACTCCTACCATTCTGTGATTCTATGATTCTTGAGGCAGTTTTGAATACAGAGAACGCTTGTTTTGCACAGAAGGAGGGAAAGATTTCTGTGCAGGAGCAGACTTCAAGTATAACTTGCATCACTAGTCATTTCTGATCACCTCCTCCAATTTACAAACCTGTTAAAACCACTCTTGTCGCTGGTTTTACAGGGGCCCAACATCTTCAGCAGCTCTGAGTCACATAGAAGAGGAGACAGTAATAACAAGTAAGTGTTTTTTCATTGGCTGACATCAGAGTATCCAAAACACCACAGACCATGCCTGTGGATGCACCTATCACACAGCTTATTTTTGCAGGAGGCCTGGTCATTTGCCGCAGATTTCACATAGCTCCACACTCTCCCCTGGAGGCTGCCAGGAGCCCAAAGCGCCTTTCTCCGCTTTCACTAACTTCAGCTGAATCTCGGCAATGAGACCAAGTCTGGATTTTGCCCAGCCTGAGGGCTGGATGGTGCCTGGTTCTGGCTGCCTGTTCCCTCAGCTAAAGGGGACTCAGACGGCAGCGTAGCCACGCTGGGACCTATTCAGAGCAGAGTTTGGGGTTCTTTTCTAATGCTTATTTCCTGTGGTTGATCTTCTCAAACAGAAAGAGTTTTCACCGGAAAATGCTCCTTTCCAGAAGCACCATGGCCCACGTTGCCCCTCTCAGCACAGCAAAGGGGCGGTGGAGGTGTAAGAGGGCTCGCAGCGAGGAGGCTCGGCTCGGCACCCTGGGCATGCTGGAGAAGTCCTGGTTTATGGCCCAAACCTTTCTAATCTCACACCCCGTGTGTGTTACAGCCTGCAATGCCTGTGCAGACTGTGCCAATTCAGTTGAAGCGTACGCACACCAAATTACCCTCTGAAGAGGCTAAGGGTGGGGAAGGAGAGCCCTGCCAAACACTGGTGCCTGAGGGCACGCTGCCTTCTAACCTGCAACACCTCCAGAGGCCCTGCAGTCTGCGGTGGCCCTGGTTTCTTCTTTTACAGAGGTTGCTGCCTTCTCCAACATGTGCCCAGCACACACGTGGGAGCCACATCATGCCCTCCTGGGCTGCTGGAGATGGCATCTCATTCATCGCCTGTTGGTCACCAGCCAAAGACCTGACCTGTGGAAGTCAATGTCAAAGCTGCTGCAGCCCACGAGGAGACCCTGCCAACTGCCGAGTTAACTTTCTACGCAGGATTTCCACTGAAGCTAATGGATTATTTTTCAGTGCAAATTAATACCACCGAGGATTAAATATGTTAGAGGTGAGGCCGGTAGGACTGCCTATCGTTAAAGCTGCCCAACGTTTCCCATTATAAGACCTGATTTTCAGTGGCTTGCAACTTTACTGAAGTTTGACGGTTTTCTTTCATGAGTAAGGAACACATTTCTTCAGTTTCAACCAAAATGGCTCAGACATTCCTGGAAATGAGTTAGCTGAGAGAAAACGTAGTGCTTCGAAAACATTTTTGGCAGCCTTTTCTTGAAGGAGCTTTTTTGTCACCGTATTTTGGAGTGGAGGTTTGAAGTTTGGCTCAGTAGGTTGGCTCTTTTTTTTCATAATCTCCATGTTGATCCATTCAGATTTGGTAGAATCATAAAACTTTGAAAAATAACATTTCACAGCATGGAAGTTCCTTAGATTTTAGCAGCTAAAAGCTTTGATTACAGCTCAAAGGTAGCTGATTGCTGCCCCACAGATTTTATGCTCCTGCTACATGTTTGGGGTTTTTTTTTTGTTGTGACAATAGTTAAGTTGCTTAAAACAAAGTGTTCATGGATCACATTCACTGTGCATTCATACTTTTCCCAGTGCCTGGTATGAGATGTTCAGATTCGTTCTTCAGAAGCATTGACAACTCACTACTAACTCAAGCTGAGAGGCATTTTGAACACATAAAGCACTATATATTGTTAAATCTCTAAAAAATAAGATTAAGTGGGTGTGCTACATCCCACACGACATTGCTGTCCTATGCACATGCTCTTACAACTGAAAGACTGTTTTGTCACACACACACATGACAGCCATGAATTAAAGCTGCCCTGATAACTGTAATCTTGGCATGTCCCAATTCTGTGCACTCAGACATGGACTCTTCCTACTGTAATTTCTGTCTGTAGCACATGCATGAAGTAAGACTTAAAACTAGAGATATCTGCCCTTTAATTTAAAATGATCTATTTCTTTTATGTCAACAAGTTACTATTTACCTGATGTGTAAGTATCTCCTTGTTGCATACCTTAAATCTACTGTTTATTCCCTTTACACCAGAGAAAAACAGTTCTCATTTTAATTCTTAATGTTGCATAGCATGTATAGTTAGTGAGGCATTTACTCTGCATCCCACACAGAAGTAAACACTCTTCCCTGAGAGCTTCCTTCATCCTTGGGGTGGGTCCATAAAGAACAGTCACTGTTATCTGGATTTTGCAAGCACCAAGTCCCTGCTACTCTCTCCTACCTGACTATAATAACGACTATCTCCACCCGTCAGCTACTATCAGGTTTCTCTTTTGCTGCCATCTTTCAGAAATAGCAAAGATCAAGAAGAGTGAAACTAATAACACAGATCGGCAAGTCCGTATGCATGCAAAGCACAAACCCTACCTAAATACCGAGTCTGAATATCCTTCATCTGCTGAAATTCTGCTGTCCTCATTCTCTGGGATGCTTAAGACTGTGTGTCATACTCAGGCAATGAATACTGCTGCGTGAGACCTCTTCATGGCACTAATAGGCATACCCTGGGCTCACTCTTCCAAAGCAAAAGATAATGGCTAATTAAACTGTCTGACTTTGCTGTGAAGTTGATGAGGATCATGTATAGAAGCCAGACTACTACTGAGTAGTAGTGGCCACAGCCTTTGGAAGAGGCACAGTAACAAGCACATTAGCATATAGAAAGACATTTTAAACCAGGATGGACCTCCAAAGACCATCGAGTCCAACCCTGATGCCAGAGCAGGACAAAACTAGAGCAGATCACACAAAAATTCATCCAGACAGGTCTTGAAAGTCTCCAAAGAAGGAGATTCCACAGTCTGTCTGGGGAGTCTATTCCAATGCTCTACAACTCTTACAGTAAATAAGAGACCCAAGGAATGAAAGAATCAATTATTCTTAATTTAATTTGTATACCAGAAACCTGGAACCAACTCTATTGCACTTCACACGCCCACAGTGCTTGATAAATTCACTAGATAAAATCGAATTAATTGAAATATACCGTTGTCTAAGAATCTGAAACTGGGTCCTTGATTACATGTGTACGCATCCACAAAAAGAAGCATTCCATGTATGGTACCCTCCGTACTCCTAACCAGTGGTTTGTACCACACAGCAACTGTGTATTGCATTTCCAGTTCTCTTTTCTTTTTCAGCTTCTATACTACTGAGAAACACAGGTCTGAATTTTTTAAATACAACAAATAATTTTAAGCAGAAGCCCTTTTTGATGGGTGATCTTTGGATTTCTGAACCCTTTCAATATAACCAGTTAAAATTGGGCTTCTTTTGCAAATCTCATCTAGGATTTACCATATATAAATGAACACATATGTGGTACTACACCAGTGCCTGCAATTGCCCAGTCCTTTCCAAGAAGATGCTACACCAATGGGAGACTGCTGTATATAATTGTCCCATGACATGTGAAGTGATACTCTGGAATATAATGAGCTAGATCCCTGTTTCTAGCAAACTAAAGTACAAATGCAAGCCCTGGACTCATCCATTCCTTCCACAGGCCACTGCTGTGGTGCTTGTGGAGAGGATGATTTTCCTGTTAAGCTCTAAGAGCAACGAACCAAAACACCATCAAGTGCCTCTGACAGCACGTGCCATTTAAGACCACATCTACTACTGCGGGAAAGCAACAATGAGAAAGTGTATGAAGATTTCAGGAAGCAGACGACTAATTGGCATTACTCACATGGATTACAGAGAGGCAGGAAGCAGATTCTACACTTGTAAGCACCCTGATTAATACCTGTTTGGCATCCTGAGTGTAAATTAGCAGGGCTACTAAAGAAGCAGGGTATTATGAAGTGGGAGCAAAGTTCACAAAATGCAGGTACGAGAGTTTGAAGAGCGATGGAATCAACAAACATTTACGCCAGTAATAATCAGGTAAAAGGGTTTGCCTTCCCACGCTTGTTGGGAAGATTACATCTCAGAACTAAAGGAGAATGGGCAGCATGTTAAGTTTGGATAAGGAAAGAACAATGAATATATTCTGATGTGAAGCAGGAATATTGGGAACGTGGACTATTTCCCAGTGTTAGGAAAATCTTTAACCCCACTCTTTAAACCCAATATTCTTCACTTTTAGGGAACACCTATAAAATGTATCATGACCTTTATATATTCTTTTTTCTATGCAGCTGCAATATGTTAGTTAGCGTGGGAATCTTATTGAATACTACGCCTACAGCTAAATAATCTGAGTTTTAACCTCAGCACTTCACACAAGCCAAGCTGAGCAGGACCTGAGCAGTACTTGACTACCGAAACCCTGCAAGAGGTGATAAAGCCTTAGTAGATAGCATCATTTTTTAAGGTATGTGTATATTGCACTCTTTATGGCAGCTGTATAGAGGCTTCAAAGTCAGCTTTAAACAACTCCTTACATTGTCAGAAATGCGGCAAGGACTGTTCATAGTTCAACCAAAGACAAAGCATCCACCCAAGAAGCTGGGCAAACAGCTGGTTAACCCATGCCAAGCTCCACGTTATCTGTGACCGTACTGCTATCGCTGCCAGAGCTACCTGCTTGAAAGCTAACTCAGGTTGTCTGAATTTCACAGCAGTCATTTGGTACCCCTTGAGACTATTACATCTCATAATCTCATCTGATTCCAGCTGTCTCGAAAACAGGGTGCCTAGTCTAGGATAGTCATCTAGCTTCCTTGTATAATCAATGGAAAGGGACAGACAGCTCTGAAGAACAGTTCATTGCACTATAAAATAGGCATTAAGATAGGGACGAGTCACTCTTTGCAAGTGCCTGTGTCTCTTCTTTCACTTCAGAGGAAACCCACCCTACATGTCTAATTTTTGGAGCCCTGAAAGCCACCCTCAGCTGACAGTGTGCCACTATGGTGCTGAGTAAGCTGGTCTACTGTAAATGAGATACGTAACAGGGGATCTGAGCAGACACACACATTAAGGAACCCAGTTCTTCATCAAACTAAGGCTTCCGGCGTCCCAAACATACTGCAGCATGAGATCATTACTAAGTTTTTTTGCCTGAAGTTTCAATTAAGTATGATATTCTTCCTCATTTCCTCTTCTGCATTCCTTGTCTGGTTAAATCAGCATCTGTGTTTCACGTCTGGGATGACCATGTTTCAGCAAAAAAATGAAGTTTATATCGAGTATAAAAATAAATTTTATAAAACCCTCATAAAGAAATTTGGGACTGCCAGCAAGGATGAACGACATAAATCCTCTACTTAAGCTACTCTGATGCAGTGTGTCCCAAATATATTTGTCCTGTTCCCTATGTCCCAACTCACTTTCTAAAGTGGAGGGAGAGGTGGAAGAGCTGCTACACTGAAGTGTGAGATTAAAAAACAGTAGTGATATTAGTAGCAACAAGCTACTCAAAAGGGAAGATGTACAGAAGTTCTCTTGGGAGGAAAGTAAATCGTCTGGGAAAAGCTGCTCTAATGCCTTTTTTTATACCATCCTCTTCTACAGTACCTACATGGAATAGAGTCTCAGACTTATAAAAATGGCTTTCACTTTTCCTTTCCTTCGTGCCATGCAGAAATACTGAATGAATTCACTTCCACCGCTGACTTCATTTGCTTGGTTGTAACCCCTTTCCCCATCTGTATTTTTAATGGAGATTGTAAACTACTCAGGGCAAAACTCTCTTATCATACATAACTATGCACCACAACTATGCAGAGGGGCCATGATTTTAATGGTGGCTTGGAGAGATATTTTGAATGCAAAGTGCAACTGCTGCAGTACCAAAAAACCACCGTGACGCTCCTGTGCCAAATGTACTAGGAATAGAGTGTCTGGAAGGAGTGTTCCAGCTACAATGGGATGGAAACAATCTGTTTTGTTGACAAATACAAACCGAAGCTGCATTACTATTGGCGAAGACATCTTAGGGAATGGTTTTATGCTCAGATTTGCCCATTTGCCTCTTCTCGAGGCCTTTTCCCTCTCACTGTAACAGAACTGATGGTTGGACGCAGTGAATCTTAGAGGTCTTTTCCAACTGTGACAGTTCTGTGATTCTGTAAGGGTTGCATACATTGTCATTTTGTCACCTCCCTGGGCACCAATGTCCTCCTATGGAGACAGCCAGCCGATGTCATATAGTTCACTGAGATTTCAGAACGGCAGCATATGAATTCAAGCCGTGAGTAAACTGCATCTGTTTCACTTTCATCTTACATGCTACACCAGCAGATAAAAGTTACAATCATGAGAAAAGGACTTATTTTTACTCTTACAGTCTACACCTCAGAAAATGAGTTTTTATACACCAGCTCCTCTCTAGCTGCAGTGGAAAAAAACCAGAACTGACTGGTTCTTGGGATATAGCTACCACCGCTGACAGCCTCCTGGTCACCTTGTTCCAGAGGCATGCATCGTGGTCAGGATAACTGTAAGAAGCCCTGCTCTATGGGTTACAAACCCATCTCAAACGTAAACCTAAACCACTGGCATATACAATGTCTGTCACCTTTGACGAGGAACACTTGAATCATCCCACCAGTTGCTTACAGCCTCTGGGAACTCTCAGGAGCTCCAGTCCCCAACTAGTATGATGTTGTGAAATTACACATTTGGAAAAAACAAACCAGCAGCAAATGATAGTGAGTGAAACTATGATGTCTTGCGTTCTACGCTGCAAAAGGGACCTGGTGTTGTACCACTGGAATCAGAAACACTACAACTCCTTACTGGGGACCTGAACACAGAAGGTCAGGTCCCAGCCTGTGGTCAAGCTCAAATATGCTAACGGCAGTCACAGCAAAGAACCTAAAGACCACAGCAGAGCCACGCTGAACGTTTCTTTGGCTGCAGAGTCACATTTTGCTTCCTTTCTTACAAAGGGGCATTATAACACAAAACGTTAAGCTTTACAAAGTCGTTTGGAGCAACTTGCAAACCGCCAGACCGCCCACTCTGCCTTCCTCTGCTCCCACTTTACAGTGGGAGAAATCCGGAATCACCCAGCCAATCTCCAAAGGAGATCTGTCACTCTGAAGGACACCAGCGCAAGCCACAGATTTGCTGACTTCGGTTTGGATGCAAACCCCGGACTCGTTCATCACATCTCAGGGCATTTAGCATTGGCTTTAATTAAAAACCTCCCCGCCGCTCCAAAAACGCGTGCAGATGAAAACTTCCCTGCTCAGTGCCTGCGACACATCACTTGAAGAAACCGCGGTGCTACATTTACAGTCTGAGGTGTATGCGTAAAGTAAAGCCCGCCTGTAAAATTTCCTCTTGCTCTGCAAACTCTCTCTCTCTGCGCTGCCCCAATTTACCACCGTGCAAAAAAACTAACCACAGTCGAATCAATATATTCTTGGGAAGGAAGGGGGGGCTGGTAGAGTGGTTTTTGAAGGCAAGCCAGAGAATATTCTAAACGGGGGACACGCAGCGTGCTTTAACTGCTGTGATAATTCTGCATAAAGAGATGTTAAGGATCTAGCTCCTTGCTGCAGCATGCCATGTGTCCCTGAATAAAATTACTGCCATGCAGGCTGTTAGCAGAGGAATGCGTAAACAGACAATGTATCCTTGCATCAGTTCCACAAAATGTTGCACAACACAAATGCCTCTCGATGTGTCATTTCCTGCTTGGCCACCAGCCCAGCTCCTGACAGGCAGTCAAAATAAAATAAA
>WTSP01008585.1:108774-125198 GCA_025331215.1 Actenoides lindsayi
AAAGATTTAAAGCTGTTCTACTCCCAAGCACATTCCACCAGTCCCAAACTTATCCCTCCACCCTCCGTCTTTGAAAGAAAAGAGGGAGAACTTCCTAAAAGCTGTTACGGTTTTAAGTCGAGGAATCTCAAAAATCTCAGTCACTTATCTGCGTTTTATAAGCCGGGTCGGCCAAACAGTTAATACAAAGGCTGAGCAGAACCTCTCTCACTGGCTTCTGCAGCCTGCAGAGGCACAAAGGCGATGTTTGCTCATACCTTTCATCACGTGTGCACCTTGCAAGCTGCGGCCGTAGAGAGATACTCGGGGCCTGACTGAAATAGAGCAGTTTTCTCCTACTGAAAAGCTTCTGTTAAAGCTCAGAACTACTTTTCCATTCACGCTGATAAAGAAAATCGTGGCCGGTGACTTTGGAGACTAATTAGAAGCAAAGTCAAGTCTTTGGAAGGCAGGCAAAGTAGAAAAATATATTAGACTTCTCCTCCCTTCTTCATCACGATTTCCCTCCTGACTGGGTTTCTACCAAAACCAGCCAGAAAGGAGGACGAGTCTCCTTTTCAAAAGGTACCATTATGGAAGGGCAAATCATTACTTCTGTATTTTTACTGAATTAAGGCAAAGTCATTAAAGCGGGGCTTAGCTAAAGCTTTGGGGTTTTTTCTTGTTTTGTTTTTTCCTTCTTTTAATCCCTTTGCAGGGCTCTCTTGCTATCCGTCGGTCAGTTATGACCTCATGACAACTTATTTCTCCAGAAAACTTCTTTCAGTCCTCCCAGCTGGAAAGCAGCTCTGCTGGCTAAGATGTGCATATGGCAGAGTTTTTATCCTGGATATGAGGAGAGAAAAATATCTGCAGGATTTCCCAATGATTCCCAAGGATCTTATACAACCCTGCCTCCAGACTCCATCACTCAGAGTGCAATGCACTATCTCAATCCAGCACAAAGACTGCAACACAGTAGATGTCCCTGGATGGTAATCTAGACAGAGTGAAAGAGATAATTAAAAATAAATAAATCTTTTCCAAGGAAAAATAATCAGAAGACCTTTTCTAATACAGACATGGTCAGGTATCCCTAATAGAGCAACCTGACATCACTGTCTCTATTAAAATGTTTTAAAATAATAACAGAGAGGCAAGGCAGCAAGCTCCTACAAGCATATGTTTAATGCAACTACACGGCACTTACATTTAAGAACCTGACTTTCTGAAGTGCTGAGCATCCAAAATGCCAACTGGAGTCACTGCATGCCATGACTGTTCAGCACTCTTGGAAGTCAGGCTCTGAATGGTTCTGATATCTGTCATGGCATTGCCGCTGCTCCTGCTGCTGCTGGAAAGCAGGCAGCATTCGTTCGCTCGAGTCAGCTTGCCAACAGAAGGTCAGAGTGCCTTGCCTATAAACAAGCCTTACAAATTCACGATCTAAAGCATGATGTCATGTCTTAAAATGATAAGCTGGCAACAAAGTAAATGACATTTTGTAAAGATGTGCATAATTTTATGTTTACGCTACTCAGAGTGAAGGTTCTAATAAGTCATCGGTTGTGTTCCTTTAAAGGGAAGTTTTATAACTGAGATGAATCACAACTGCAAAAGATCAAAGTTAAAAAACATCAATGATGCCATGGGGTACTTTTTAATCTTGTAATGAATGATGATCATGTGCTCTTATGAAGTTGGTCCAACTGCCAACGCCAGATGTGTATATTAAGAAAAAAGTTGTTTGTGATGTGACAGCTCTGGTTGAGCTGCCAGAGAGAGAGGGAAACTAGGATAACGTGCTGGAGATGTCGAAGTGAAATACAGATCCTGGCAGAGAGGGGCAGTATTTGCCGATACATCATTTGTTAAGAAAAACACATTTGCTATCAGAGCTGCTCATTGATTTGAATTCCTTATTGCCCCCAACCGCCTCATTTTCCTTATGCAACATAAACACCAGATACACTTCTTGAACGATTGCTACCAAAGAGCAATAAATCTACACAAGTGCAGGAGCTCTCGGAAGGAAGAACTTCAGCGAAACCCCCACAGCTCACTGGAGCTACACTTTCCCTGAAAATTCACATTTAATAATTAGTCATTCTGGAGGTGTCATAGCCTCGAAAGTATCAGAGTGCAGTATCAGAACATGCAGAATCAAAATGTCCCCAGAGTAGAGCTTCACTAAGTATTTAGTCAAAATATTGCAATTCAAATGGACATTCAAGCTCAAATTTGGCTTTTCTTTAAAAAAAAAAAAAAAGGCCTAAGAAAGTAACTCCTTCTAGCTGTAAGAACTAAGTTACTGAGCATTTCTACATCCAGCTATTCAATCAGAACTGCAGACAGGTGAAGGCCTTTCACGTCTAAACTAAAAAACTCCAGCAGAACTTGGAAATCTTATTAAGTTATATGAACACAGCCTTGCTTTTGATCCACTGATCAGCAAAATGATTAGTCCCAATGGAAGCAGGTTCCCTTTCTGTGTTGCACAGGGTGCTCCACACTATTTTCCACATCATTTTGAAGCCACTCTGCTCTTTCACAGTGATTGTGGCCTCTGCTGGGAGATTTCCTCTTTCATGGATGCCTCAATACATACATGGGAGCAGCCTCGAAATGAGAATGGCTAAATGATATATAATTTATTCCCTGGTTTTTACTCCATTAATGAAGTTTGCCCAGCATCTCCCAGTAAGCCACGTGGAGCACCAGCTGCAGGGGAACACTAGAAATGGGAACTGATTCAGCATGGGAGAAAAGACAGAGCAAAAAAAATCCTTTTGCTGTGATAGACAGACACCTCAGCTGTGAGCAGGTAGCAATGCAAGTATCTACGTAATGAAATTCATCCACAGCCACTTGTTTTTTCTTATCTGTTATTCAAGATGAAACTCTACAACCCGGACAGTTCTTATAAAAGCACTTCAGTTCCCGCCTCTCAGTGTAAGAGGAGGTGACACCGCAGCGTGTATTAGCACGAGAAACACTTAGCTACATGAATCCTGCCTACGTCTTTCTACTTCTTCTGTCTTTGTGGTATTTTAACAAAACTCCTTAAAGGTCTCATTTGTATGTGCAGATCAAAGGCAAAATAATTATTTGAGGTGCTTCCATTACAGGGATCTTTTTTAATGTGGTTATTCATCAAATAATTTTTAATCTCTCAATGTAATTTAAATACAGCTACACCTGGTTAATCCAATCAATTTAGACAGAGTCGTTCTAGTTAGATTAAGAAAAGAACCCAGAACTGGCTCATCAGTGATACCCATACGATGTGAGCCTGGTTACCAGCTAGCCAGGGAGACAGCCATATAAATCATGATGGATTAACCAGACTTGACTGTATCTAAAAATAAGTGCTACCCATAAAACTGCTAGACCATGACAAAACACAATTCTCCTAAAAATATGCCAGAGATCATTGCAAACAGATTCTTAGTAAGTTGGGAAGGTGCGCTGCTATGAGATAAACATGCTGAGTGAAAATCTGCTGGACTATGTTTAAATAAAATATACTTTCTGTGCACAAATAAGAAACAAAGACCATGCTGTTGATATACTAGGGTTTTTTTATCTTTCTTTGGCCCCCAGGGGTCTATGATGAGTCCATAGCTGAAAACCAATTTCAGGTATGATGAGATTCACCAGGTGCATTAATTATCTGATGGCAAAAGAATTTAAGGGCAAACAAAACGGCACTATATTAGATATTTTCTCTCTGCACTAGGCCTGATCCTGAAAGATCAGTCTCCTATTTTGTTCTAAACGTCTTCAGTTGGAAACTTACAGGAGTTTGGGGAATTCAGCATGTTACAGGATTGCACCTATGTTGCCCACATCAGATTATAGAGAAATAAAGCGGGGTTAGTTCTCATTTACACTGGCAGATAATGTATCAAGACCTTGATGTGAATGAGAATCAGGTTTGTGATTGCCCAAATTCAGCCAAGCTCTTAAGTGTGTGTTTAATGCAAGTATGTGTGTGGTCCAACAGACTCCAAATTAAGCATGCGCTTACATATTTTGCTGCACAAGAACCAATGTTTGATAAAGATATATATTTCATTTACGGATCTCTGTTAAACGAAATTAAGCAGATATTAAGTGCAAAAATAAGAATATAATACTCACTTCTTGGCTCCCTTGGCCCATCCACTGTAACCTTTATAGCTCTGTGGTATGTAGCGACTTGGGGGGGATTTGTCAGGACAGTTATTGTCAAAGTAAAGCTCTTCCCTACAAAGGGAAAAAAACAACAAGGAATGAGTGATTACAACATGAAAACAGTCACATGCATGTTCAGTAAAGAATCAGAGACGTTTAAAATTATTCCCTGTCGTTACCACAATCGTGAAAATTAAAAACATAACTGACCATAGGAGTTTTCCTCCCCTTCAGTTTTACTCTATGTCAAGAATATGTCCATGTGTTGACAATCTAAATGTTTCTTATTTAATAATGGGTCATCATACAATGACAGAACAAAAGTGATTCACTGCTGAGGACAAGCCAAATTCTTTGCTGTATTGAAAGTGGTGTAAATCCAAAGCACGTCAGATAATTCAAAAATTTACTCCAGTTTTGCAGCTGTGAGGCAGAGAGCAGAATGTGGCCACATGTTATTTACTTCACACAGTTTTATCATTTCATTTGTTTGACTTGACTACAATAAGATGAGGGAAATATATTTCCCTTCTGGGAGTCATTTTAGCAGGGAATCAGTGTCTCCTGTCCTTCATAAGCCAGGGGTAATAGGATGATATCATTATTACTGGAACATACTTTTTTTTTCCCCTACATATATTCCATCTATGAAATACTAAGAAAGCCCTCAACTTTCCCGTGAGGGTGAGAAACTGCTGGGTGTGCGCGTACGTTGCAATCATAAGTCTGCTCTTTTTTTTTGTCACCACACACCACCCCCCCCCCCCCCTTTTTTTTTTTTTCCTCCTTCATTTCTCAGAGTTCAAATTCACGCAGAGATTGCACAAGATCATCCGCGGCCTTTAGCTGAATGAAAACGTTAGAAAGAAATAAATAAAGGGAGCTGCCTGCGCCCGGCTGAGCTCACATTCTCAGAAGGAGCTGGCCCCTGTTTGGGAGACTCACTGACAGTTGTAATCTGTTAGATATGCAACGGTTAGTCATGTCAGATAGTCAAAACTGAAAACTGTTTCAAGACAGGAAAAGGTGGGCGTACAACAGTGACTCAATAAAACAGTCAGCAATCTTCGGCCTTCATGCTCATTTAAGCTGCTACTTTACCAGGCTCTTAAAACTCTCTTCTCTCCTCCTCCCCAACCCCCCTCCCGCCCCGTGTGTATACGTGCATTTTTGTTGCTAGGGCTTTTCCTCTTGCTGAACTCTGAAGGCATTTCAATCAAGACACAAATCTTAAACAACATGTAACAGCGCAAACTTAATGCGTTTTTTTCGAGCCTAATACAGAACAGCTTATATATAAAGCCATAATACAGAACAGAGCTTTGGCTGTCAAATCTGGTAATTGGTCTTTCTTTCTGGTCCAAGCTGTATATCCCCCAAACCTGCCTGAGACACGCATCATTTATTATCAGGAGTGCAACTTCAAACTGTCTCGGCTATATTTTTCCTGCACTAGAATGTGACTTTTTTTTTTTTTTTTTAGAGAAATATAACTGTCATTTAGAGTAAAATGATTTTCCAGGTGTAGCTGCGCTCCAGCTGTGCCCACCTCTCCAAGAGATGCAGGTTAGAGGGGAGGTCAGGACCCCAACGAAGGTGCCAAAATCTCTGGACACTGCATTCTGTGAGTAGCTGAAGGTGGCTTTCCCCAGTCTGATTGGGAAATGGGATTATTTCTCAGATCTTTTGAGAGTGATCGTCACGAGAGAAGAGTTAGGTGTATGTAGGACGTCCAGCCTTTGTCCAGTCCAGCCCATCCACCGTCCCCTGAGGAAAACTGTGTGTCCTGCCAGCATACAGCGTGCACACAGGCAACTTTCAGACACACAGCAACAGTCCTGCTGAAGCACAGAGTGCCTCCACGCCTGCTTGTTTGGGGCTGAAAAGGGTCTGTGTCTTTTATCCCTCTCCAAGTAGGAATTCAGCCTATTCCTTGGATACACATAATTCACCAGGGACAGGTTTAAGGCCTCCTTTGGCACCAGGTTATCACGTTGAAGTCCCAATTATGAAATTGTGCAACGATGCCATTCAGATCACAGATACCCATATGAAGTGGGTAGAATGTTACTGGTAACAAAGATACTAAAGGGATTTTCCATACACTTTCGAATACAGAATTTGGCCTTCCGATGCTATCTTTTGATTTCTATGCCAAATCAGTGCAAGAGTCTATCATGACAAAAAAATTAACCCGACAAAATATACTGTCAGTAAGACCCTGCAAAATCCTCTCTGCGTGATTTTCTGCACTAAATATATCTCAAGAAAATAGAGTGGTCAGAAAAAAAAGTGCTCCTTCATATCCCACAGCTACATTTTGACCTTGCCTGTGAGCATTTCTAAACTGTCATCTCACAGCCAGCCTAAACTGACCAGGTAAGCATCTTAATTTGAAAGGGAAACTTGTTTTGTTCCCTAACTGGTATTCTAGCAAACGGAAACGCTAATGAAGTGACACAAATGAAGCCCCTTTGCACCCAGCAGACAATATATCACTTCATTGCAGGGAGCTGCGCAGCCCTGCCAGCACACTCAGGTTCCAGAGCTTTCAAAAGATGATTTACATATTACAGGATTAAGAACAAAATAAATTTCTAAGGTCCTCTGTTTCAGTGATGCTTATGCCTTCCACAGATATTTCACAGGTATCCCGCCTCAGCCACAAAATCCTTTAATGCACTTTTTATCACCTTCCTTTATTGCTCTTAGTCATTTCAACTATCCACTTTTAGAGGCTGAAGACTAATTGTAATTCTTTTTTATTAAATTTCCCGGCCAAGCAGTCATCTGGCACTACTGATTCAGTGTGTCTGAACTGTGCATTCTTTGTTTCTCACATGTGTGAGCTGAACTGACACGGAGGAGGAGAAGATGGACACACGCTGAAGCACAAGGCAAACCCCAGAAATCAGCCTGAAAGGTGACTCGGCAGCTTGTGCGCGTTGCATGTTTTTTCAGTTAGATGCTAATGTGATTAAAGTATCAGGACACAACAAAATTAAGGTTCTGATCCTTTGCTTATTGAAGACAGGAATCCTTTCTTCTCTGTGCTGTGGATGGGGCTTGTAAAAGTGAGCTACTGCCTCAAAACCACATACAAACAACTTCTGCATTCACATAAAGCACCCCAGTTACTTATTCTTATGAATCCAGAAAAGGTGTTTAAGAGAAATTATACAAACAAAACCGTGAAGCTTCTGTCAGGCAAGAAACATGAATATGTATGAAAATCAAGTTTCTCCATTGAGCCATGGGAAGCAAGAAAAAACGTGGGAGAGGAGGTGAAGTGGTAAGTTGATGATTCAGACTTCACAATCAAATTTAGAGATACAGAGATCAAAGGGCGAGCTGTTTAGAAAGATGTAAATCTAAAGTCAGGAACAGGTGTGGATTAGTTTCTCGACACTGAAAAAATGATTTCTGTATTACTTTATTTTTCCTGTTCTACTTCAAGACCTCTACCTACCGATATTTGTCTACGTAAGGAGCTTTCTCACTTCTGTTTGCAACTACTGCTTTCTTTACCTGCTATTTTAAGCAGAGTTCTAAAAATCTATCATTAATGATAACTCTTTCTCCTTCTCTCCCTCTCCCTCTCTCTCTCTCTCTCTCTCTCTCCCCCTCTCTGTTCTAAGTCTGGAAGACAAGTCTGGACCAATTTCTCCATCCTGCCTCTGGCAGCAGAATGCTGCATTTCAGATCCTCCACCGAGTCCCGGCTGCTTCAAAGGAAAAGCCCTACTTTCTTCCGTTAAGATCATAAGAAATATAGGGGGAGGGGGTCAGCTCTGTTTGGACATAATTACACTTCATCAAAAGAAGCTTTCTTCATCTTCCATGCGTGAAAAGTCTGCAAGCAGTTAAGTCTGTCTTTTTTCTTCCTTTTTTTTTTTCTCTTTTTTTTTTTTTTTTTTTAAATATAAAAATTGCTATTTGGGAAACTAGCCAAAACTCAGAAAGCCAATATAGTAAAACAGTGCACACCCTTTGTTTTTCTTTGAAGTCTCTAAAATAAATATGTTGAGGGTTTGAAAAGTACACTATCACTTTTCCATAGATTCTACCCAGATTGATCAGAAAAAAAAAAAAAAAAAAAAAAAAAAAAGGTCTATTCTAAGTGTGCTAGATAAAAAAAAAAATCAAAAATAAAGGAACCAAATTTTTGTAGGTTTGGGTTTTTTTGTGGTTGTAGCTCTATTTGCTGCGGCTTTTGTCCCCCTTTTTCATTTCCTATGCTTTAATAAAAAGTATATATCATAGCTTTCAAATAAAATTCACGGATCAGAGGTAGGACATCACATTTCAGTTCTTTTTCAGCACTAACTGAGACTGATACACTACTGAACTTTTACTGTACGGCAGCAGTAGTGATGGAGCCAGAGAACTTTCAAACCTAATCCATCAGCAAAATAACAAAGCAGACTGTTTTGGGTTTTTTTTTAAAAGAAAGCAAGACAAATGGAAGAGAGAGGTAACACCTTATCCAAGGGGGCAAATGAACACCATATTTATATGGCATTACTGTTGCAGTAGTTATTCTGCTTTTCAAGTTACTCTTTATTATTGATACTTTTTAAGACGTAAAATGATAAAGAGAAATGAAAATAAAAAAATAGCTACTGTGATGTCTATGGACTCATTTTCACAAAGCACTTGTTAAAGCATCACCAACTGATTCAGATGATCTAGGCTTCTGTCATATGTTTAACTTTCTTTTGGACAAATACTCTTTCCTTCCTAAAGATAAATTACAACTGCTTTCTAAAGAATATTACTGTAAAATTAGATTTATTGCTAATTTCCCAGCACAACTGTTTGGCTTCTGTTGCTTTGCTTTGCCCCATGCAGGGCTAGTTTAAAAAAATGAATAATTACTTCAAATACATAAAGGAAAAAACATGTAGGTTGAATCAACGACTTGATACAACAAACCCCCTCAGAAGATTCCTGCAGCAAAAACTGAAGTGCCAGTTTCCTTCAAGCTATCCTTTCAATCATTACCTAAAATTTGAACGCAGCTACAAGACTCTTAAAGAGGAATTCTTGCAAACTCGCAATGATTACAAAGGTTTTCTATGAGCACAGGGCAGTTTCCAGATTATAGGAAGCTCCTAAACAGCTGCAAGAGAATGACAGCACTCTACATCTTCAAAAAAAAATACTGAAAGTTACCCTGTAAGTAAAGGTTAAATTTAGTTCAGGCCCAAACTTACAAGCAATTCATAAAAAGTCAGCCAGTTTACTAAAATGACAAGTACAGCTTATTTTTGCAGGTCATATGCAGTTTGATTGTAAAGGGTAAGGAAGTCACAAGAAAGCTTTCCGTCAACAGCAGTAAGCCTTTAAAGATGTTAGCCCTTAAAGAACATAACCTCTAGCACAAGCGATATGCAAAATCCCCTTAATTACAGGTCGTCTACAACAACTTCAGAAGCAGCTCT
The DNA here is from genome assembly GCA_025331215.1 of Actenoides lindsayi. Taxonomy (NCBI): domain Eukaryota; kingdom Metazoa; phylum Chordata; class Aves; order Coraciiformes; family Alcedinidae; genus Actenoides; species Actenoides lindsayi. The sequence continues at coordinate 118,373 of WTSP01008585.1, forward strand.
ACTGCTAAAGGGCATTCTCCATCTCTCACTGCCATGGCCTGAGATACACTCTCTGACTCCACATAACCCAGATCACAAATACCCCCATTTCCTTCTACCTTTGCTGTACGGTTGGAACGGGGAAGAAGCTGTTCTGCGGATTGTTTCTCAAAAGCCGTGTCTGATCAGAACATACAGGGACGTGTGGAGTCAGAACAACTTCGGAGGAACTCTTAACTCAGTTTGCACAAATGCTGAAGTTTGCACATAAAACACGCGTTCATCCCTCCAAAGGAAAGGCCAACAACGATTTATTTACAGGTTAATCAATGCTTCATTGCACAGCGAGCCTGATGTCTAGGCATCGCTCTTACTTCGTTATGGACACGTGAAACACAGAGACCTACCTCTTCCACTTCTGCCCACAAATCGTAAGTCATTAAATCTGGCCACCTGGTTCTTCATCACGGCAGAAGCGTTGCGCAGCTCTGCAGAGTAGTTCTCATCGTTTCCAGCCATGACAGTGACCACTGTCCCATCAGGCACTTCTCCTAAGGCCACCACCTGTTAAAAGGGGAAGACAATCGCAGCTCGTGAGGGAACAGTTAGAAAAATGCACGTCTCCATCCCAGCTTTGCAGGCTGCCATGCTCATTACAAAGCTCTGTGGCAGCCTCTTCAGCCTGCTGTGGTGAAGAGTCATGTACTAGCTGAACACAGAACAAAGTGCCACATCAAACAAAGAAACATCTTGTATTGTCTCCCTTTCTCAGAACCTAATAGGGAGTTTCTCCTTTGTTACATTTCTTCAGAAACATTCAACATCCTTATGTAGAGTGTATGGTTTAATGCTTCCTGAAGGCCAACTTTGTTCTTAGCAACCAGTGAGCAGCGAGAAAACATGAGCCATGGCTCGTATCCATAAATTATAAGCAGGAAAGCATTTGAAATGGAAAGTTAGAAATTACTATTAGCAGCCTTATCACCCAGATTTAGTTCTACTTCTCTGCTGGTTACACCCACCACCCTGACCCCAGAGCTCCTCAGACTTCAAGCTAGAGAGAAACTCCCCATCTACCCATCCCGGGAGTGGCACCGGGGGCATTAGCTCTCCACCCAACAAGCTGCTGTGATGGAGCACTTCATGCCTGGAATGCAAAATCTTCAGATGCAATATAAAACAAAAGCTGTGTTTCCTTGCAGGCATGTAAATTTTCGCAGCTCTCGCAAGAGTCGCATGTGGTTAGCGCTGATACCTTCCTCAAATTCCAGAATGGGTGAACAGAAGATATCAGAGTATTTCTCCTTACATTTCAGCTAGCATCTGGTAGTCTCACTTTTATGCTTCAGTGGTTGTGTAGTGCTCCAACATCTGATTAGATAAATGCCACAGAGCAGACAGCTTCTGTCTTCTAATATGAAAACACCAGGGATACCTACAGTGTCAGGGCCCTGTGACTTTCTGAATAAAAAATAAAGTTCAATAGGAACGCTAAGGTACTAGGAGAAAAATATACACGTTTCTTCACACAGGGTAAAAAAAGTCCAGAAAAGTACCAAGAAAATAATTTTTCTTCTGCCTAGTTAGCTAATACTGGAAATACATTAATAACAAGAAGAGAGTCACAAATATCGCATGTCTGAGCTCAAACTCGGAAAAACAAAGTAATCCTGAGATACAGAGTCTGTTGCAGTTTCTACCAGTTTACATGGTCAGATAGGACTTCTTATATTATTCAAAGTAATTTATTCCGTCTCCTGAAATACATATTAGATTTTGTCATAAGCCCAGCTTGCAATGTCTTTCCCATAAATGATCCTGTCTGAAACTAATAATTGCAGGTTGCGCTTTAATTTTAATTAAGTGGAAAGAATGAGGAGTTCTGAATACACAGGGAGAGCATTATGTGGCCCAGTGCACTGTACAATGTTTCTTTAAAAAAAATAAAAACTAATGACAAATGTATTCAAAATGGGAAAAAAAAATTAAAATAGGTTATATTATTGAAAGTTACAGCTCATCTTATTTAAAAGCAATATTGAAGAGAAAGAAGAAAGCGAAGTTGAAACACTGTATAAAAAGGATCTCCCCTGGTGCTTTTCTGTTCTTCCGTAAAGCATCAGGTAATACCACCCAAAACTGAAAACTGAATTTTGCCATGAACTACTGTGAAGTCTCTGCCTATGAAGCAAAGATTTTACTTCAAAATGATACGAACATCCCTGAACAGGGGAACACAGAAACCACTGCTGTGGGTAAGATCTAAGGTCCCACCAGCTCACTGCCTTGGGTCTGACAGCAACCAGGTCTGACGGCTTCAAAGGGAGGTGTAAGGAATAATAAATAATAATCAAATAACAAATAATAATCTGCTGAACAGATTATAGAGCTGACTAACCCTTAATAAATGGATGTTGGCTTACAACTTTAAAGCATGGGGCTCGAGACTACTTCTAAAACACTCCCCCGTTTGCGATAGACCACATTATCTCTAGGCAGTCTTGTCACGCACGTTAGCGTCCAGGGAAGTCGCAACCTAGGCTTTTTATATCTCACCAACCAAACAAACAAAAAAATCACATAAACTCCAGAAATGCAAAGAAGCCGAGAGCGCAGGAGGAAGAGCGAGTCTGCCAGGGGCCTCGAAAGAGGGCGAGAAGTGGCTCCAGCCTCAGCTCACCTCTTTCTCTCTAGGTAACCAGTTCACGGAGCAGGCAGCTCCATCAGGTCTCCTGGGTGCAGGTACAGCTTGCAACACCTGGCCAGGAGGGAGAAAAACCTCCGCGAAGGCCCCTCTTGTCCCCCCCCGCTGCTTTTCAGACCTTTCCTCCCTACCCTCTGGGCTCGATGTCGGTTCAATTTGGCAGCTGAGACGTTAGCCTAAAACTGCACGTGCGGCTGCCGGAGTCACTTGGGTTGATCGTGCCTAATCGAGAACTGCATCATTAGTGATGACGGGTTTTGGTGCAGTACCATGCAATATCCCTATTCATCTCCGTAGGGAAAGACAAACCAAAATCGGAGGTGGAAATAAAAACTCTGGCTAGTAAAAGGAAGCTCTATAACCTGGGAAGCTCCACTGCTCCTCAGCAGGAGTAAAATGCTTGTTCTTTGCATGATTTTGCACTTTTCTGCCGTGAAATGCCAGCAGATTTCCTCGTGAGATGAAATGAATAGGGGTATTGCACATATCATATACATACGAAACATATCGCACATGTACGTAAGAGCTGGTTAGAATAACGCTGGTTAGAAAAAAACCTTTGCAAAACAACTTTGAAACCTGGAGAAACACACATCATTCTGAGAATTTTTAAAGAGTAACTTTACATACTGAAAGACTGTTGGCATAAACTTTGATTCGCTAATTTTATGCCATGTATCAATCCAAAATGATTTACATATTCTTCGAAAGAGGATCGTCAGTGCACTGTGAAATGAGTAAGGACTGCATAGAAAACTGAAGACTAAAAGTAGCCACGGTGCACATTCCTTACCTATTCTTCAAACATAAATACCTCTCTTTTTCCAAAATACTTATTTTCTGTATTAAACTACCTACACATTTTGGTGATTAAAGGTAGATTTTGTTGTACCTTTTTTATTCTTTTTTTTTGTTTGTTTTACTAAAGCTGAAAAAGGGACATGAAGTCAAATGGAAGCCACAAAATACAACCAAACCAATTCTACCAATTCTTACAAGTTGAAAATAACTATGTATTTTTTGCATAACACGATTCTCATCTGGTTAGGCAACCTGTTTGCCCAGTTTCGGTCCAGTGGGATTTGAACCAAAGTATGTACCCTAAAGACGGAAGTTATAAGCACGAAGCAAAACTACTACACAGCAGCAGGTACTAAGACTTTCTGCAGAGTCAAATGCTTGTTTCGAAAAGAAGCCAGCGTACATGCTAAATAGTTCCTCTAAAAAATTGCTATCTACCACTTCAACAACTTTTCTTGCAAAACACTGAATTCAAACATCCTCAAACATGTAAAACCCTCCGTATTGAGAACGCCTTTTCCAGAGATTGCCAAAAGAGCATCTGATACTATTAAAAATATTTTAATGTTCTGTAACTTAAAACAGAGTAACTGATTTGCACTACTTTTTGTTTCAAAATATACATCTGGGCTGACAATTTATACAGCAGGTTTCAGCTTGAAGCTATTTAAAACAGCTGAGTTATAAACTCTGAAAATTGGGGTTTGGAGTGGAAACGCTGACAGACCCTTAACTACTGTGGTGCTACTGGGGAGAGGTTTTAGACTTCATGTCCCTTTTTTTTCCCTCCCGCCTTTAGGTCCACAACGGCTCTTTGCTACTATCAGCATCAGACAGAACATTTAGCATCTAACGTGGCAATTCAGGTCTTTATGACTTGCAGTTAAAACTCCCAGTCAGACACCTAAACAGAGGGCCAAATTCTGACAGCTCTACTCAAATAAAGTACCCCTGGCTATTAAGATAAAGAAGTGAACATGATTTGGACCTGGGTGCACAATGTCTAGTTCTTTTATGCTGGAATATCAATAGATAGAGCTGTATTAATAGGTACATGTCTAATACTCTTCCCCACAACAATCGTATTAGCTAGTACTCTTCACACGGACTCCCTCCCCAGTGCCTGTAAATATTGATACTTAAAATTCAAATCTAAAACTAAACCAACATTCTTTCAAAAAATTATAATCAAACCCAGCAGAGTTTATAACATACTTCCTCTCCTGCATATGATTTATATCTGTTTTTTAAAATTAAAACAGTGCTACATCCAGAGTACTTTTTACTAGAGATCTTTGCGAGAGAATTATGACACACTTAACACACCACTCAAAACATTATCATCAACATACTATTTATTGCCAGTAAAACTTCAAAAAGTGTGTTGTCTGTGAGCTATGTTACTTTCAAGTTACTGTTTAGCTGAGATTTCTGTAGCCCAAATCTGTCTTTTTTTTCTTTTTTTTTTTTTCCTTTTCAGAGATAATTCCCAAGCTGTTACATTACAGTCAAGCGTTGCACTGTATGATACGTGCAGCTTCTTTGGTCTAAAAGTACTGGACAGCTGCACACAACTTACAGTTGTAAAACGGATTTTTTTAAATAGTCAAAATGATTTCAAGTCAGTTTCAAATTAATTTACCGGTGAGTAAGGGCGTATGTACCTTCAGCAAATTTCATTTTTAAAGCATGTATCGCATACTGTGTGTGAAAGCACAGAGCCACACACAGCAAAACGGGTGCAAGGGGCAACGCAATGCTCCTGGTGCATCAGTGCACTGGCCAGACCCGTACCTCCCTGTCAGCAGGCAAATGCAGGGCCCAAATATGTGACATGTATAAATATATACAGACACATACACGAGAACACAGAAAGACTGGGAAATGCTCTAAATTTTCTTCTCTCCTTTTATCCCGTGTAAGCATTCTCACTGTAATACTATTCTAAATACTTTAATATTTAGTTCAGATCTTTCCCTTATTCTAATGAACTGTGACCGCATCCTTTGAATTGCTGCAAGGTAGGAGAAGGCTCGGGCGTTTCAAGAGAAAACTGCAATGCAAGCACGGTAATGTAAGAGCTCTCGTGTCCCTTCTATAAAGAGCAACTCTAATACCAACTTAATCTAATGCTCAATTAAATGATAATCACAATTCTCCAAAAGCTCCTCCTCCTTACCCCGCAGCCCCTGTGAACCAGAATCATCGTGATCCACACCTAGAGAGCCTCATGCCCTGTCGTGAAAACAGAAGACACCCCATTTTTCTGACATTTCTACTCCGCCCGACCATCGCGACCTGCACGACCAGGCCCCACGCAAAGGGTTCCTCCGGCAACTCCAGCCTCTTCCCCCAAGCAAGAGCACTGTAGTCAACTCTCATCCGCAGCCCGGTAACGTTTCTGAAGCACAGCTTCATCTTTCTCACCAGTCTCTTTTAACGCCAGCTCATTTAAACACTTCTCCTCGTTTTCCCTGAATAAACAGCTGCGATAACACAGCTCAGCAACCACGAGACGCAAGACCGAGGTGACGTTCTGGAAACGCACTTCCAAACTTCTCTACCTTTTGAGCGATTTTCGGGCACGTTATTTGTCACGTAGCGGGTGTGGGAGCGATGAGCCCCTCGCAGGGCCACCCCACCCCGTGTCCGGCTCAGGCAGGTGCTCTGGGACACCCCAACCGTCACCTCCTCCCTACCAAGGGCCACGGGAAGGAAAACTTCAGAGAGAACGTTGCGATGGGGAGGGAAAGAACTTGCTTTAAAGCAAGGAATTAGTGTTGTTATAATCACAGGTTTTTTGAGAAAATCTTTTCCTCTCATTAGCACGCCGTGGGGATGTAAACAGAAAATTAAAAGCAGCATCCCCGGTGCAGATCGGGGTGGTATTTATTATTTGAACGCATGAACCCTGCCAAGGAGAGCGTCTTCTGGCCAGACACTTCCTCGCTTGTCCACCAGGAGAAGTGAAGGGGCCCCATTGCCCCCCCTAGGAGCCCCGTCCCCCCCATCCCAGTCCCATCCCAGCTTGGGCTGCCTCTAGGGTAGGGATGCCAAGCCCTGCCACCCTCTCCCACCCCCTGTCCCCCCAGCCTGAGCCTCGGACCCCAGCCCCCCCAACACGCTTCAAAGGCACTCCAAACCCCCCAGTACCACCCTCGGGAGCAGGGACAGAAGGGAGGACAGGGGCACCCCCGGTGGATGAGGTGCTGGGTTTCTTGGGAAGGCGGGGGGCACCCAGTTTGCACCCCCACACTGAGCTCGGGCCGATGGGTGAACCCCTCCGGCCTCAGAGAGGAAAAGCAGCGGTTTTTAAAAAGAAAAAAAAAAAAAAAAAAAAAA